>JABFPB010000077.1:0-60936 GCA_022817645.1 Ceratoteleas bidentatus
TGGTTGAAACAAATGAATCGAGCTCTCTCATTGGCTAAATGCCTTACAATGTGAATCGTAACACCTTTTACAATGTCGCATTGTAACGGTTACAATGTTAATTGTTCACGTTACAACATGGTTTTCTCAGTGTACAGAGTGGGAGAGAATGAAACACATTGCTTCAGAAAAATACTGTATTTATTTTTATTTTATTTGTCTTTATTTAATTTCTTTATTTTACTTAATTTTGTTTCATTTTATTTTATTTCTTTTATTTTCGTTTTATTTCGTTTCATTTCATCTCGCAATTTACTTTTGCGCATAATTTATCAGTTTTATAATTTTATAAAACTGATGATAAACATAAATTAATATAATATATATATATATATATATAAAGTGCACATAAATTGTGTAAAGAAAGAAAAGAAAATAAAGAAACAAAGAATAGAAATAAAATGAAAGAAAAATAAATATAAAATAAATATAAATAATTTTCTTAAATAAAGAAAATAAATTTAAAATAAATTAATGCAATACCGCTCCAGATATTTTGAGGTTAAATTATAAAAATGGATATTGCTTGTACGTATTATTGATATATTCACAATATATGATATTCTTTTTCCGAGAAAAAATGACCCATTTCGACTAAAAAAGAAACATTTTAAATTCACTTTTCACTGTAAAAAAATGTTTCATTCATTCATAACGATTCATTTCAAAGTTACTTTCTTTTTGGACAAGCCACATTTTTTTTTGCAAAATAGTTCAAAGGAATTCTGCTCTCATTTAAAAGGTTCCTATTCCGATCAAAAAGATATTCCTAAGATTAATATAACATATCCTACACTGAGAAAACCATATTGTAACGTGAACAATTTTCATTGTAACCGTTACAATGTGACATTGTAAAAGGTGTTACGATTCAAATTGTAAGGCATTAAGCCAATGAGAGAGCTCGATTCATTTGTTTTAACCAACGAGCCAGCTCGGTTCATTTGTTTCAACCAATAAACGCTTTAACAATTTCACTATGCAGATAGTTACAATATGTACAATTTCTTTTTCTCAGTGTAATAACTTAAGAGAAACCAATTTTTCTGCAATTCTACACAAAGGAATTCACATTTGCTTCATAATTAATATGATATTAACGCTTTTCCGAAGTATCAACCGACAATTTGTCTAAGCAAACTTGATGTGAAATTAATTCCACAGGTAAGTAACATTAAGGTTACAAGTTCCTGAAATGTATTGTGTGTTTGATTGATTAGAGGTTAATGTGACCGTTCCGCGTTTCTGTAATTTGCGAAGCTTGTGGATCTTGATCGTTGGAGACCTGCAGTACATGACGAGAAAAGAAAGCTTCCAGTTGAGAGTATACGCGGGAAGAAGATAGACGCGAGGCAGGATTTAAACAAATAATCGTTGCCCAGTGAGGAAATACGTTGAGGCACGAACGAAAGGACGCTGGTAAAAGGATCCCATTGAATTCTAAATTTAAACGAATGTCCAAGTGTCAGCAGGTTGACGGGTAAAATAAATAAGATATGCCATGCCGTGGAAGCAAAAGAGGGTTGCGAGGAACGCGCGTCTCGTTCGGCCTGGCTTCATTTGGACAAATTTCAAATTATACCGCCCCACCACGTTATTTATTCAAGACGATTGGATTCGTGATTCTGCGCAGCGCGGGTATTTAACGTCGCGTTTCAGGCGCAATATTGTGACGAACGGCTGGGACGCGCGATTATGATGTCAATACACTCGTTAGCGTGAAAAAACCGGCGAAGAACAAACAAACGTCATTCGCAGCCAAAGACGTTTGCTTTTTTACGGTTTCACAAAAAGACCATTTCCAACGCGCGACGCAGAAAAATATACATAAGCGGTTCATGTGCTCTGCGCGACGACGCGTGTTTTTCGTCGACTCGGCAAGTCACGTTAATTGACGCGGGAAAAAGGGACTAGATCGACCCAGAAACCAACGCGAAGCTTTCTTCGACACATTCTTTTCAATCGAAAACTAATGGGAACGAGACGTCGATTCATTTGTCGGGGTGTGATTGATTCGGTTACGATTGTTCGAACCAAATCAATCAAATTCTCAAATTCTCGGTCAAACATTTTTTACTTTTTGAAATCTCGAAACTGGACCGACGTGATTGGTTTTGGAAAGAAACCATAACAAGACGAAGAAAAATATTTTCATTCCGTCACCAACGTAACATTTTTGATACTTTCGTGACAGAAAAGTTAATCTCATCGGTTCAACACATTTCGTTCTGTCCTTCAACCAAACTTTTTTTACATCACCCGGCATTTTCTCGACTCAAAACATTTTAACTTTTTGCAAAATCGGCTTTTTTAACTTTTTTATTCGAGCACAAAACCGATGGTTTCCATCAAGACTGCTCTAAAAATAAAATACTTGCAATATCTGTCTACTTTCACGTTATTTGTATGTACGAGTAGTATTTCGTAATTGAAAGTGTATTTGTATCGCAGACGAGTAATAGGAACTGTACGATTTCAAATATTTGTCACTACTCCGATTAATAAAGCAATTCTTGTTTATGAACCCCGCGTCGAATCGTTTGAAGATAATCGCGGACATAAAGTCTATGCAATATACAATTCGCGTAATATGCGCGGAGATGCATCTCGCACACGTGTGTCGCAGCAGTCTTGCTTCGTTCAGATGGCACTCGTAAAGAGTTTCATAAAAGGTTTCATAAAACGTTTCACGATCGCGCGTTCCGCAAATCATCGGGCCACGATGTCCCCTCAGCAAGCCTTTTTTCTGCGAGAAAAGATGCGGAAGGGGACTCACGGTGCCAGTCAAACTGCGAACGGAAACGAGGAGGAGATGAGGAGCGAGGCGAGCGGAGATAGACGCGCGTTCGCGTAGATATTCAACAGGTACCCCGATTCAAGGACCCAGATGCTCGTGTATTACCAGCAGCTTCGGCAAACTCCAGGGGGAGAACGGACATTTAGTAAATTGGACCTTTTTATGATTGCGTTTTAGGGAGAATTTGATATTTTGTTAGTTATGGTAGTAATATTTTCGTCGATTGTATACGCCGGATAAAGTTTTGGATGGGAAAATTCGATATTTGTCAG
Organism: Ceratoteleas bidentatus; assembly: GCA_022817645.1. Taxonomy (NCBI): domain Eukaryota; kingdom Metazoa; phylum Arthropoda; class Insecta; order Hymenoptera; family Scelionidae; genus Ceratoteleas; species Ceratoteleas bidentatus. The sequence goes on from JABFPB010000077.1 coordinate 3,109, forward strand.
TTACGGTGATAATGTTACAGCCGTCGGTATTAGGGGGATTGATGTGAGGGTAATTAGACAGTGGATTCCATTCACACAGATTCGTTCGATTCAATCCTCCTGTCAAGATTGACATTTTTCGCGAACGTAAAAATGAAGCTAATTTGCAGGAAGGTATTTAACATCTTAGATACGATTCGAGAAAAGTGCCTTGTGATTTATCCCCACTGGTAATTACTTAAACAAAACACCGGTTACACTCTGTAATGCAATACCGAATATTAATTTCCCCGCAGGTAAAGATAAATTAAAATCTCGCAGAAGCGATGCTGCAAAGATATTATTTGTGCCTTGGTTTATTTGTCAATGATATATAGCTATTAACAATGTAAAAGTTTAAAGTTACCATTGTTGAAGTCATATTTGAAATGCACGATTTCAAGATATGCACAGCTTGTTAGGCCTGAGCTGAAATGCATGCTAAAGTCGGACAATTTTGCATCACAAATGTGCAACACGAATGAAATGCGAAAAAAATGTAAAAAGCGAAAAATGCAGCTTAAGGAAAGCCGTCAGCAGGCCGCCCATCTTTACATCATGCGACTATTTGACTATCCGTCCGTTCTTTTGAACCGTGCCCTTCTACCTTCACCAGCGCAAATGATTAATGAGTTCATCCGAGAGGCACGGTTTTCTGCTTTTCTTGAAGGCGGATAACGCGCCAGGAATAAACGAACCCGGCCAATAAGAATAACAACTACCAGTAGCGTAACATGGGCCTTCGGTAAATATTGTTCCTCCCATGCAAGAGTCGAAATTGTACACCGTCACTTAATGACATGCACCGTATCCCGAGATTTTTCCTCACTCCCATTTATTGTTACACATCCAGTAAAAATGTTTGTTGTCTGGGTATTAATCACGGGGCCCGAAAAAAACAATGACTCGGCGGCCCAGAAATTCGATGTTGTAACAAATGACATATCATTTTTCCCGGGGAGATGCGTGGCTACAGATTAGGCAGGAATAGCCGAAAAAAAGGCTGAAAGAGTCGGAGGAGAAAAGCAACCTTACAGGGGAATCCGTTGATTGTAGGTTAGGACGTAGGTGGAAGAAAAGATGTGAGACCGGAGCGCGAAACGGGCACTCGCCAGTTGCCTCTTTGATGTTTGTAATGTTTTCTTAAAGTGCCAACACAAAAGGGAGAGAGTTCGCGTTGACTCGCCGTCTCGGGTCTCACACCGGCTCTTCTTCTTATTATTCATTGTTCACTTCTGCATGCTTTCTTCAGAATTCAACCGTCCTTACGACACTCGTCTTTTTGTCTATCGCTCAATAGCGCTGATTAATACGCGTCATTCACGCGGCATTTTTAAATTGATTCTCTGAAATCGCAACAATTTCAAACAAAACTGTCAGAATAATTAATGATAATTAAAAAACTGTCGCTCGGTCAGCGTTTGCTCGTAAAAAATTGTTTCTATAACGCAATGACGACGAACTCCATAAATTGTGCCGGTCGGGGCATTTTTCACGTTTCATTCGAGTTAATGACATACGAGCGAGCGGATTGAGCGGCCGAGTGAGACAGGCCGACGCTCGAACGAGGAAGCAAAATAAATATACGACTTGTGCGGAATCTATTTTTCCAGCGTTTCAGGCTGCAAAATTGTCTCGGCGGGGCGCGTGTCACACGCACCGACATCCCGAAGGCACTCATCGATCGCACGGGGCAGTCCAAGCCGCGGTTCGCTCAAACCGACCAACTTTATGAGTTATAAGTCGGCCATCTTGCGAACCATCGTATATTCACGTGCACGCATACGAGCAGAACCTGCATCATCGCCAATATGTTACTGCTGTTTCAAGTCTGCCTTTTGTACAGTCGGGTCTAAAAGCTGTCAACAGTTCGCCGACTCCGAACCAACGCCACCCTTATGGCGAACTCGCCGAGCTACGTTAAATCATTATCGCGTACCGACTATCCTATTTCATTCTATTAGCTCACTAAATCAAACATGAAGATAACTAATTTCACAAATATTACACTTGAGTTGGTATCCCTTACATTAACAAATCTGCGACTTTATTGCGACGTTTTACTGCGACGTAATCTGGTCCGATTCAAATTTGGGAATTTTCGACTGTCAAACTCGAATGACAGCTAAGGAGTCATATTCAATAACCCTATAATACATATAAGAATTCCGACCCGGATGGGCGCGAACCGCCGTTTAGGATTCCTAATATGAAATTTCATATTAATTTTCATAATAATTTTAATATTAATAAACTCGGATTCAGTTGTGTATGTTAGATTTAATATTTTTTCAGTAGGGAAGAAAAAAACTGTTTTGACATCAACATGTCAAACACTGGCAACTTAGAGGGTGTACAAAAATTAATTTTCGATCAAATTCGACAGCATGGTGATACAATTTATTCACTTTTCGGTAAATTTTGCAAAATTACAAATATCAGTCATTTAATCCGATATTGCGAGTTTCAGTTTCAGAAATTAAGTCGGAAATTATCTTACATGACTTTAAAGATGAGCTGAGTCCGACTTTTGAGTCCGGCCTCAGACTCAAAAAATTATTCACTTTCGAGTATAATCAGCAGTTATATCTATTCGAAAAGTCGGTATAGTGTTTGAGATTTTTCTACTATCCCTTTTTTTGTCTCGACTATAAAACTGCCTTGAATGTCAAAAACAAAATTAAACTTCGCTCTCAGTGTCGCTGTACGTAATTAAAAAACCCCATTCTGATTTTCGGCAAAATGAAACGAACCCGATCAAAAAGACTGAACCTGTTTCGTCGGCTTTATCGAACAACAGCGCACACATTAGATTTAGCATCATCTATAAAGTTGTGACAGATGTGAGTTGGTTTGAATTCGGCCCGTCCTCCTCGACGAGTTCCCAATGGGTTTGATAAATCGATCCCCGAAGCGGTGCATTCCCGGCAACGACCTTGCGCAGCGTATTTGAATAGGGCAGTTGTAAAGAGAAAGGCATTTACGCTTACCCTGTGGTTGACCGGTGGGTGGATTGAGGAAGACAGGCAGAAGCTGCCCGCCGACTGATTTGGTGAGATCGCCGCCCGTCAGGCCGTAGATCGCCAAGAGTTCCTGCATCGTCGACACCGCATATTCCTGCATGCCCTCGAAGGGCTTCCTCTCCTCGATGTCCGCCTCGTTGACCGCCTCCTGACACTGGTCCTCCTCGAACTGCGCGTCCCGCTCATCCCTGTTCGTGTCCTGGTCCATCGCGCTGCCGCTTTTCTCCGAGAACTCGGAAGCTGGACTCCTAGCCTGTTCATGAAACCGAACACTTGAACCTCGTCTTCAGAACATTGCAAATGAAGACACACGATAACGATTTATCGGCCCTTTTGGAACACATCCAAGCGCAACTAAGACGCACGCGGAAGAGAAAGCAATTAACTGTCTGATTGAGTTATAAATTTTGTCTCGTTACAAATCTTTGGTCTTAGTTCCTAATTATACTGCAGCGCCGAACGAGGGGGTCAAGTTTTAATAACCGTGGGTCTTTGTCGCGTTCGAAAATGTTAACGAGCGCCTCAAGGGCTAGGTAGAAGACAAGATTGAAAATCGGAACGAACCTCAGCGCCTGGCGAGTAGACCTTCTGTGACCTGAGCTGTTCGATAATGAACTTGTTACTGTAGGAGTCGCCACTGTCGTCGTCGGAAGAGGGCGGTCGCGTCGCCACCGAGAGATCCATCGGACTGGACTCGTTGTTGTTGAGCCTCTGCTTCGGCCGTTCGTCCAAGGACGGAGGTGGCAGCAGCATCATCGTCTTCCGCTCGAACTCGAGCACGTCGCTTGAATTTCGCGTCATCTCCTCCGGGGCCTCGTTCATCGTCTCGTCCTCCTCGTCGTCGTCCTCTTCCTCGTCGCGCTCGGACTCTTCGCGATCAGACTCGTCCGAGACCTCGGCCATCCGGCTGCTTATCGGCTTGAAGTTCTTGCGCTTGTTCCGCGGCTTCTGCATGTTCGCGAGCTGCAGCTGCGCCTGAGCGTCAAACTGGGACCCGCTGTCCTGATCGGCGGCTCCCCGACGAGATGCGTAGTTGTACACGGACTCGGAAAGCATCTCCGCTAATTATCAGGAAATGAGACTTTTTTAATCATGCCACGGGAGTTCGATCAAAGTAATTTGCTAAATTGATTGCACGGCGAAATTAATTAAGTCGCGGCTTCGTTGAATCGCGCTGCTGGTGGGATGTTCGATTTCGAATGAAAAATCGGCGAGGCATTTCAATAAATTGCTTTCTCCAATTCACCCCTTGCCGTTTGTGAAAAAAGGAATTGAAGTTAGAAAAGTTGAGTAACTTGGAAGAATCATTTAGAACGTGTGAATTTGCGATCATTCCAGCTTGCGTCAAGGCTCGAAAACAAAGCAATGTGTGCGGAGGCAAAAAACTTACTGGGGCCATATGGACTGGTTACGGCGGACATCTCGAACTCTGCCGGCGTCTCGTCAGAACATCCTGAAACAGAGAAATCAGTCAATGTAGACGGCAGAAGATCGGACACAATTCATTTTTCAGCGCGAAGCTTAGCATGCAAGGCGTTGCGGTCGTTGCCAGTTGCATAACAAAATGAAGCAGCGAACCGCAGTCCTCCAGAGATTAAATTTGCTGGCAAACAAGCGTGTTTCTTCCCGTCTCGCGGAGGAATTTTTGCGCGGAAAATGCAAAAAGGCGCGTGCTCTCGCGGTGAAAAAAATTGCCTCTTAATTGCATCGCTATGAAGAAAAGTGGCTCGTACCATATACGTGCGAGTCCCGCGCGGGGTATAAGGGCATAAACTCGTGTTTATATATGGTTAAACACGGTCAAAGAATTTCTCAGCCAAGATGCTGTGGCAAAAATCAATTCAGATGTATAATGGCTCGTTAAAAACGCAGTCAAAAACAAGTTTGCCAGAGACAACGGGGGAAAACGCCAATAGCAGAAACCTCGGAAAGTGGCGGGGCCGTTTTCATAATGAAATTTGTTAATGGAACATGCTAAACAACTCGCTTCGATAATGCGAGCGTCTGTCTGTAATTTGCGCGCCGATACGAGCGAATTGTTTGCTTGGCGTGTCTGCGCGAGCCAAGTCATGCTCGAAAGCGCTCGAGCCTGACAATAAAATTCGTCTAGCTACGAGTTATTGGAATGCGGTCTTTTAATGCCGCAGCCGCGACTGCGAAGCCGTCGAGGGCGAATCGCGAGACCGCCAATCCCGCCGTACGAGCCACGCAGGCGCGCATCAGCCGTCTCGACACGTCTCTTCCGCAAGGTGGGAGCGCGCACGTGATTCGCCGTCAAATATGTCATTTCGTCAAATCGGACTTTCCACCGCAGACACCCTAATTGCGCGGGAAATCGCGCGATGAAAGTGATTTCGCCTGGTTTGTTTTTCGCGTCAAGTTTTACGGGCGAAGGCCCAGAAACGAGCGAAATGTCGCAATAAATTAAAACGTTATTCTTTACGAGACGACGTTGTTAAAAAGTGGAATACCTTACACGAGAAGTCGTATTGCAACGAAAGTTTTTTTCACGTGTACATACAGTGAGAAGTTAGCTCTTCTTCGCATCGGGTCTGACTCTTTTTGTCGACGCGCGTACTACACAGAAGGGATAATTAACATCTGTTACACTGTACCTATAGCGAATGGGCCGCCCCCTTTGCTCCCCACCATGTCGCCGCGGGGCGGACCTGGAATACATTACATCCACCCTCGTCGGTGTGTGCGTGCGTGTGTCCACATATATTTTTCATACGTGGACATAACTGCGAAGGTGTGCGCATGTGTCGCACCGCGTACATGTGTACGCGAAAAGCAATCGTTTTGTCAACTTAACGAATTCAGTTTGACAGTCGCACAGTCATTTGCATGATTCAATTTTCTTCAACAAGACACAAATTTCGTATCACCAAGTCATTTTGTTCGTCATTAATTATCGGAAGTCCAATTGAATGGAAATGGCACGTTAATCGGGCGATTCCTCTAACAATGTTTCTGAATAGGAATGATTTTGGTCATTTTTGACAATGCTCGGAAATCCGCCTAGAAGACAATGTTATGTATTTTTTAGTAATTAGTCGAGAGTATGTAGACCGAAGTGTGAAAAGGGAACTGACGTACAGCAAGAAAGTACTTGAAATTTAGAGCGAATAAGTTGCGAATAAGTCTGGCGGTCGATTAATCAAACATGAAATGTTGATTACTCGTATCGCTAGAACACGTTTCTTGTATGAATGTCTGCTTGGCTCCTATTTACGACCAAACCGAGGTTTGCGGCGAATGGAAAGGCAGCGGCATAGCCCGAGTCGAATCGTGCATGACCTACGGCATTTCCCAAATTCCCGACTATCACGCCCCAAATTCCAGCTCTACTAGTCGTTCCAAGTTTAATCTAGCCCGATTGTCCAGAATAAGCCTGCGCGAGTTAAGGTATTTGGTGCAAATACTGTCCCAATTTATCTCCAGCCGACAACTGTTTTTTTGCGTAAACAGATTAACCTTGAAACTCCTGAATGATAGGTTTACTTTGAGACCAACGAACGGTATAGTTTTCTCTGTGAGTGAACGAACAACAAGAATTTTTCATCGAAAAAAATGTTACAAGAAAAATTAATTTGCGTTCTTGAAGAAGCGTAAGACGTAGGAATAGTTTGGAAGAGGAAGAGCATTACAAATGAAAGTGGGAGATTAAGGTGAATAAAATACTTAATTTGAAATCGTAATAACTTCAGTAGAACAGTTTTTAGCCGAATATGAACAATACGTTTTAATCTGCTGTACTGTGAAAATGATAATACCCACTGATCGGATCGGATTATATTTCATCAATACCTGCAATGCTCTTCGCGGATTCATCACGTGTTCCATGACTTTTTAAATTTACCCAGTTTATCTAGAAATACCCACTTTTCGATCACATAATCAGCCTGATCTTATCAAAACTGTAAAATTAATTTTCCTGTCCCAATAAACAAACTTGCAACTTCTACACAAACTCTACATGAATACTATTTCAACCCATATTTACACAGAGTTCAAGCTTTATTTATGATTGTATCAACTTAACAGTTTTACGACGTAGAGTAACTTCCCAGAGAGGAAATTTGTCAAGATATACGCCTCGCTTTACCAGCAGCAGTTCATTTTGACACATGTTTTCATTCAAATTTTATTGGTCCCAATGGTTCATCAATACTGGCCACGAAAAACGACGCGGAGCGTGAATACGATAAAAAACGTCCGCTTATTGACTTGCCGAGACAAAAGGCCAATTTGGTCAAACACGGTGCGAACGAGACAGAAATGAAGAGGAAAGAAACGAGTGGGTCGCGATAAGTTTAATATATTTTAAGTCGTCGTCGAGACGAATTTGAATAATCCCTTGGTATTCCAGCAAGACACTCCAGAAGCCACGAGAGCCCGGCTGTCTCGAGGTCTGGCAACATTACATTCGAGTGTTTGACGTACGGACGCGTTACTGTGCCGCCGCGTTTTTTGTTTCCTTCCTCTGGCATCGGCGTCGAGCAATGTCGAGTGCTCTCACGGCTTCTGCACTCTGTTATGCTCTCTTCTTCGCGCGTCCCGGCTCCGTCATAATTTCACGTATTTAATGTTGTGATTCGTTCCAATTCGACTTTAGCGGACCTCGCGACGAAACGCTTCGGCCAGAGGTTCCGCCAACGGACCGCGATAAAATAAACAACATCGACACGGTTGTTTGCCAGTCAAAATTGCGGAATACTCGTTTCCCCGTTCGCTCGTTGATTCACATAAACCTCACAACGTTGCCCAAATTTATGACGACAAACCGATCGATCTTGGTATCGGCAGCGATCGCCTGAAATTTGGCACTTTTATAAGTTCGTGTTTTCTCAGCGTCGAGATATATCTGTCAGCCTTTTTGCGATAGCGTTCGGAAACACCAATACTCCCGACCGAGCGTGTGTAAAGAGCTTTGTGTTTGTTCCCTCGTAAGATCAGACATGTCCATAAAAATATTATGGTCCCAGGTGGAAAAAAACTGAAACAACACTTCTCCAACACATGCGGGAAAAGTGGTACTTTTCTTGCCAAGGGAACATTTTTTGCATTTTTGCAAATGGCGGTTGTGATTCGAAAACAAACGCAGTCGACAACTCCCACTCGATGACAATTACTCAATAACTCCTTAGCTGGTCGATATACTTGATTCGATATTATCAAAAGTCATCGTCGCTTTTACATTTGACCGGATATCAATGTATTTCGTGACAAGACATTCACAAAAGGATTCTTTTTGCCAGTCAAACTAAATGTCTCTGCCTTTTTTATTTGAAAAGTGTGAGAAGGTGAATTCGATTCGCGAACTTTAATATGTGTAAAAATGTTTGATCTGTACCGTCCATGATGTTGACGCGCCGTGACCTAATCTCATAGGTCAGGGCGACATTCGTCAAAACTGCATTGGCATTTCCAGACAGGATGGTGCATCAGCCCCTTTTCTCTAGCTCCTTGGCCCTGAGTAGAAAAAGAAAGATGAACGAAGGACAGTGCACGCGAGGGAGAATGTGTTCATAAGATATGGTGTGAAACTTGAGAGGCCGAGATTAAAGAATGAAAAACACAGAATTCTGAGAAGTGGTTCGAGTCATAATATTCGTAATTTCAAGTACCGCGCGCGGACATGGGTGTAAGACTCATGGAGCGCGAATGTGTGCACCCGTGTGCCTTAACGCGCGCGGAAATATAAAATCTGTCTTTTATTATTATTATCGTCGTATTACCGATCTTATGCATTATTTTGCTTTTCAAATTACCACAGCGCACAGACCGAGAAAGTAAAATAACAATTGCGCAATGCCGAAGCGTTCGTTTAATTTGCCTCCGTTTATACCGCAACGGTGTATTATTGCGTCAAGAATTTTATGAAAATTGCACAAAATGCGCAATCTGCTCTCGGGGCTCAATGTATCAATTGTTTCCCACATAAAAACAAAAGAGTTCGCTGCTAAATGTGTCTTTACGTGCATGCCGAAATGGTTTTAGGAACCCGTAATTGTGAAATGGTACTTTTTACGAATAACATTTTAATTGTACCTTACGTCCATTATTACATTCTACGCATTCATCGTTTACAATGAGAATAACTAGTGGCTGAGACTGAAGAAAAATAAGATCCAGTTTTAAGTTGTTTCAACAATTGTTATAGTTAATCAGCCATAGAGGAAAAAATGTTTATTAACAAAAAGTGTATGTTATGAAACTATTCTTTCTTCATATAAGTTTAAAACTAATGAATTTCTATGGAAAGCATTAATTAATATAATTACTAATTTCGAGAAAATTAACTGAAGTAATGTTCGACATATGAATTTTCCTAACACTCTAAGTAAGTGATTATCGACAAATGCGGAATCATTACACTTTCTTCTCCCAATACTAATTAGCAACGTTCTGATCTTAATACGATGACTGATATATTACGCAATTTATATTATCGGATGTGAATTTGTTCATAAAGAGAAGTGCTTCTACTTCGAAAAGACATTGACTTCACTTTATTACATGTACAATTTTAAATATCCATCAACATCTTAACTGCATGATATTCCCAATTCTTGAAAACGAAGTGCGAAATTCGAATAATTATGTCAAATTAAGCAGCTAATGGACACGGGTAAAAGTCGTTTTCCGGCGAGTTGTCGGAACGTCTATTAAGACGTTTTAGCGCTTTTGAAGAAGCCTCCGTCTATCCAAGGTTTAGCTGTGGAACCTCGCCACTTAAGAGACCGGCAAGAACGAGCGACACGTACTTTCTGGCCGCAACCATATTCAGGTCTAAATAGTTGGTGTTACGCTAAGTACATCTAACTAGATTAGTAAGTCGTTGTGTGCTCTATTTTTAACATCGTACGAACGCACCGAGTGCTCCGCTTCGCGAAAAGAAAGAACGAGAACGATTACGTGGTTCAAAAGAGGCTGAGCAGCCGATGAGAAAAAAGACAAGATTGCATCGAGGAATTGCGTTGAGAGTGAATTGTGGCTGAAAGCCCGTTTGATGTGAAGAGTTTGTTCGCCGAAAGTGGAGTTTGGAAAGATTTGTTTGGATTTGGGCGATTAGTTCGAGGAAATTAGTCGAGTCTGAAAGGCGATATTTGTTTTGTCAATTTGGGTCTTTGTTTGTTTGCTAGTTCGATTGCCTTATCTGCTGGATTTCAGTTTTCAAGTGGTTTGAAACGAGAGTGTCATTTTATGGCCTTATTAGCTTACATAAGCTGCAGCGCCAGAGAATTATGAAGTTTACGGTTTTTCGATGAAGTTTGCATCACTGATTAGTTTTTCGAAACAACATTAAAACGAAACAACGAGTCATTGTGTTACGTCGTTTAATCGTGGTTCGGAATTATATTATTGAAGTAAAAGTGTGAAAAATGGGAAAATAATTATTAAGGTGAAGAAGTGAAAAATGAATTGCTCTTTTCTATAACTTAACAATTTTGAAATTATGTACAGAGTAAAAGTTCTACTATGTAATATTATGTCACTCTGTGAAGTGGTATTAGATTTCTAAAAAAACTTCGAAGCTTAAATGGAAAAACTATTTTTTGAAATGAAGAATACAACTTCACATTCTCCCTGATAGTGCAAATGGTATGAATATTTCGCCTTATCTAATTTGGACAGAACTCCTCCACTCTTTATCATTCAAAATATTGTTTCCTCGAATTTAAACGAGTACTAAATGCATTCCTCCCTCTGCTCCTAAATTGCATTTTATAATTTATGCATCCGACAAAAGCCTTTCCTTTCGTCAAAATATATAGCACCAGTTAATTAGGAGTTCGCGTTCCCTGAAATCTGGATTGTTCGTCGCAGTTATTTTGCATCTTCGACCGCGCACGTAAACAACGGAAAACTAAGCACATGGTACGTGACTACAATAAATCTTGCAACTTTTACTGCAAGCCAGGAGTCGCTCCCTCCTCGGCAATGGTTTCACCCCTCCGGCCTCTTCCTGACCCGGCTGACACTATCGCCGTCATTGGCATCGCCGCTGCCCCTGTCAGTTTCTCTCTCCTCGGCTGATTTGCATATGAACATAATAGCGCGAACGACCTACCCTTTACTATTAATTTTATAAAATTATTCAGCCCATTCGTGGAGCATGCGGCGTGCGCTGCCAGCCGTCTTTCCATTTCTTTCTTTTTTATCTCCCTCCCCCCTCCGATCCAACACCCCGGGCCAACTCGTCGTTCGTATTTGAATAACGGATTTTCGAAATCTCGTTTCGTGCCGAATCGCAGGGGATGCGCACGTGCACTCGCCACTTCTGCGCCACGCCATCTTACTTCGGCGTTTATGCGGATTATCGCTATACCAGTTGGTATCACCAAAATAACTTGTTCGCGCATCAAGGCGCCGATTGTTCGCGGCAACTCGGGCTATTTTCATATGATCGTCTTGCGCAACACAATGCCGATTCAGCTCAATTAATTCCCACTCGAACGCCATAAATCACCGCGAACGATTCCGCCGTACCCGCAAGGCCCCGTATCAATTAATCGTCGCTTACTTTGCGCTCGCATAATCAGTCCTGGCAAAAACTCCCGGCTATTGAGTTTGAACTTTTAAAGACAGAATTATCGAAAACGCACGAGAAAAAAGAAAAATTCGTATTTATTAACCGATCCGGATAATAAATACGAATAATGAAACTGGATAACAAATAGAATTTTTTGTTAGTTTTGTTAGTTTTGTTAGTTTCGTTAATTTCGTTAGTTTCGTTAGTTTCATTAGTTTCGTTAGTTTTGTTTGAAAATTGAACTTCATTTTCTACCTAACTGGAGACCATTTCATTGACACGAATATTCGGGTATCCGAATGCTATTCAATTTTCAGCCCTAATATGAACATCTGTCTGTCATGGATGATCCATGCAACTTTTACCTGGGCGGGTACAAATGGGAATCGCGCAATGGTTTACCGAGCATCCGCGTTACGTGTTCGTCGCCATTTTTCCTCGGATTCCTCGAATTAGCATACCGACTGGCGATCGTTTTTTCCCGCAATTTTTTCGCTCGGGGACACAATGAACCGGGGGATCTCTGACGCGATTCCCTTTTTTTACATTGCGGCGCGCGGCAGATGCGTATTTGTATAATAAGTAGGGATTCAATGAGGGTTTTTGCGCGGCGCGTCTTGTCGGCCACTTTTCCACGTAGTTATGCGTCGATGCCCGTACGAGCGGACCTCGAAGCATAATTAGTACTTGCTCGCAAATGCTTCGTTAAGTTATAGGAGAGGAGGCACGTAACTACACCTACGCGATTACTTCTCCACGAGCGGGCAACTATTTCTCTTTTCGTCGTAATTGAAGCTGGAGACGCGCGGCGGTGTAATTGTTAAATTGGTATTTCGGATTGAAAGCGCCGGTAATGGACGGCGGTTAAAAGGTTTTGAGGAAATGGTGCCGGCGAATATATCATGAAACGGTGATTTGTGGGCAACTAATGGCCGAATGCATCAAACGAGGATCGAATGAAAAATTAATTTCACATTCAAATTCGACTCGCGATCATATTCATTACGATTTGATACGCCGAGTGACGTTCCGTGAAAGAGCGCGGAAAGCGTCTTACCTCCGCAGGCGGATCGATTTTTTACGTCGACTTTTTGTGCGAGAAATTAAATTTGTGTTTCTATGCAAAGATCGAATTTTACACGTCAGATCGGTTCGGAGATAAATGATCCCGGGACGGTTAATGAATTAACATTCCGCTTAATCCAGTTCCACGAAAAAATGCGCCGCGTTAACTCCTTTGTAGCAAATTTTTGACATGTGATTTGATAATTATTCGGGTCGATTAATCATAGAAGCCTGGGAGAAACGCGGGTTTTGAGTAATCAACGGGTTATTCAAATGTATGTCGATCTAGATACCCGGGAGTATTTCGAAATTTGAAAAATGTATCGGACCTGGGAGGCAAGATTGCTGGTGATAATTACACGAATACGCAGAACGGTGTGTTCAGGATATGCCAGCAATCAAGGTAGTAAGTAAGAGGAAAATAGTGTAAAAAGGGTAAAAGACATGGTTACAAGTTTTGCTTTACAACATTTACTGTTGATGAAAATTGATTTACGAATACGTTTAATCAGTTTTTTGATATAGCAAAAGAAATTCTTTTAAGGTCGTTCTTCATTAATGTACATTAATGAAGAACAAACTGGTTCTCAAAACTAGGAAATACAGCCAATATTCTCCGAATGTAGTTGTTGAATTAGCCGAAACCTGGCTTCACTGAGACGTTTCCGGTTATGTAAACTGAAAATCTGCTTGTGAGAACCGGAAACGGAGTGCATTATCGAACGATATTCTGTTACAATGAAATGTGAAGGGGGTAATTCCAATGATCAAAATCTCGGTGCCGTAATATGTAACCTTTGCCAATTAATAATTCCTAATTTAATTGTTTCGATAACATTTTGGTATTTCGTCTATTATAAGTACTATGTTATTAAATAATATGGTCTGAATTTCTTAAAAACGTAGATAAAATGGAAATAATGTTTCAGAACGGAAGATGTGAGTAATTATAAGTTTTGCGTAAAGGAAGCGATCGCTGGTTTGACGGACTGCGGAACCAAAAAAGAAACAAGATAAGACAGGGCGGACGCGCTTAAGCATAAAGAGGGGCTTAAATAAAACGAGCCAAAGGAATTCCACGAAATGCAGAAAAATCTCGGCAAAGCCTTTCCATACAAGATAAACTTCGCTCGCTCGATTAATATTTCCTCGGTTAGTTGCGAAAGTGCATGTGCCAAACGATACAGAATAATATCCATATTTTCGAATAATCATATAGTAGTTTTACATTATTATTACAAAAATGCTTTTTACATACAAAAATTCAAAAGAAGCCAATTTTAGTTTGCGAATGGCCAAAATATTATGTGTACACCAATTAGAAAAATTCCAAAAGTGATTTCAGTACGTGAGTTTAATGTTTACTGCTTATTATCCTTGACAAAGTGGCTAACTTCATATTTGACGTTATTACACCATAGTTTTTCCTTTGTAGATCGATAATTATTAGGCGGACGTGTCGCGATTTCGCAAAATTGTTTTCCAAGGAACGAGAAAAAAAGTTAAATTCAGTGAAAAAGGATAAGTATCGGGCTTAAGTTTCAATGATGTCTAAACGATTTGGGGAAATTACACGCAAAATTTTGCATAGAAATTGAGTTCTGGCCGATTATCGGCAATTTTGGGGCACTGCGTGTAATTTTTGCGTTGGTAAATTCTGCAGCAACCAGAATATATAATCGTTTTAACGAAAAGTTATTCAAATGTTGGTCAAGTAGGTTGAAATTTCTGATTTTTGATAATAGGCGGGGTATGCGCAGGCGAGCTATGAAATAGGAGAAGAACCCAATACGGAAGAGTCGTCTAGTTTAATAATTACGAGATCCCAGGCGACTAGACGATCGTCCCTGGGCCCGATTCGGAGAAGGGGACAATGTAAAGGATTAAAATAAGAAAAGGAACGAGGGTCGGCTCGGTCGAGACAAAACAACCGCGGAATCTCGCGAAATCACGAAAAATTTCATTTTGCTTATTGTCTTCCAGAAAAGGATATAAACGATGAAAGATACAGTCTGACTAAGTAATGAAATGGGAACTCTTACTGATTTTAGAACAGTATTCTAAGAGGAAATTAACATAAATTATTGGCGTGCATAAAGCTGCATATGGCTAATTAGAGATATATAACAATACAAGCTAGGAACTATCGCAATTATGATTTCCGATTCTAACGTTTAATTACATAATTTCATAAAAGTATTCCATGCAAATTTTAACCTTATTCTTGTTTTTTTAATGAAAATTATCTTTATTTTCGTATCAAATCTTTTTCGAATATATAATATTAAAAAAAATTCTTCTGGTGGTTTACAAAAAAGACATACATTAAAAATTGTAAAAGATAAAATTAGGAAAAATTGTAAAACAGTTTTTCCCGGAGATCCGTTTTTACGTAATTGCGTTAAACTGGCATCACTTTGTCGTCACAAAAAATGTAGTTCATCGACTCTGTGAATCTCAAAAAATCCATCAGGTTCAAGATTACGGTGCGTCTTTAGATATCCTTCTTAAAGGGTTTTGGCCTCGCCTGGAAAAGGAGATCTAAGGATTGGTAGGATCCTCGCTCGCAGGAACAGGCTCTCGGAATGACGAATCGTTTCTATTAAAATACTTTTTCGACGGGGAACGGGC
Source organism: Ceratoteleas bidentatus (assembly GCA_022817645.1). Lineage (NCBI taxonomy): Eukaryota > Metazoa > Arthropoda > Insecta > Hymenoptera > Scelionidae > Ceratoteleas > Ceratoteleas bidentatus. The sequence continues at coordinate 18,385 of JABFPB010000077.1, forward strand.
AATATGGGAGAGCCGCGGCCGGGATTTATTTACATATTTTCAATCTGGATTAAGAGGTATAGCCGAGGACAAGAGCGCCCTCCCGCAGCGCAGCCTCATTGCAGGGCAACGGCGTACACAACGGATTATTTATCCAAAAGTCATATATCGTTGTTGACTTTGCAAAATCGTGCCCACATCCGTTAATAACGATACTAGAAATGAGCGACAAAATAACGAGCGCTTCGATTTCGAACTGAGCGCCCATTATTCCGCTTCTGACTGCATTTCGCGACGGCGACCTAATGGATGTGAATTAGCGTCGGGACTTTTTATTGTCGACGTAAACACACTCTCGAAAACGTCAAAAAAGCGTATTCTCGTCACGTCAAGTGCGCGCCGGACGATCAATTTTCACGTGCCGTGACGTAACCGAAGAATACGCTCGCTGTCATTATGGAGATTTCGACGATACGGGCGATGCGTTATTTTCAAATTTGGATGAAAAATGATGCGGCGCATTTCGGAATCGAGCAAATCAGGTCTATTCAATGATGATCCGTCTTGCGGAGTGATAAATGATTTTCCAAAGAATAAATGTCCAAAATGACTGTCCATCGGTGTGTTTCAGGTGAATATTAATATTCGGTAACAAATCGTAAAAAAATGGTTACACCCATCAGATGTCGACATCGATTATCCCGTGCAGTCAAAACCGTGTCACGAACTGAAGACTAACCAAGATTCATCCCTTTAAGGATATATCACTATACGTTATTTTTCAGCTACAGGGAGTTGGAATAATGTAATGAAAAAAAACTTTGATACTATACTTCTCCTTTAATGACAGATTGAATAGAATATAGTTTTTTAATAAGGGTAGTTTGAAAAGTAGTCTATTTTTCAAGTGTGAAAGTATTCTTTTTTTTTTGAAAACATCCTCTGTGTTCTTGTAGAGCGTAAAATTATCTCTAAATGAGGATTTTAGGGAGAATTTTTTTTTCGCCATACTGCTGCCAAAAATTTGGCAACAGTATGGCGTAGTATGGAAATAGTATAGCAATAGTATGGCAACAGGCTGGCTCATGAACGCGATCCAGTCGGCAACGAAACGAAATGGCAATAGGATGGCAATAGGAAGGCAACAGTATGGCTCATGATCATGTGCCAAACTTTTACTTTTCTACGCAGGCAATAAAATGTTAAAAACATTAAAAAATTGATGCTACAACTCGAAACCCTCTTAAGGCCAATTAAAAAAATCACGTTACTCAAATGTTCACTATTCCCAGAGGTTGCAGGATATAAGAACAAATTCTTGTTTAAACATAATTTAGTTCACTATAAGAATACAGAGTACTTCTTTCAACAAAAATGTTTGTGCACTATTAAAAAATAAACTACTCTTAAAAACTATCCGTTTCAAGGAACTGTATACTCCATGTCATTTGTCGTGAACCGCTGTATAATCCCAAAGTTTCATTAAAATATTCATCATCTTGTATCTGCAAATCAACGCATGGTGTATCCTTTACGGAAGAAACAATACTGGTTGATTTGCGACAAAAAGTCGCAACCGAAGGCTCGAAAAACGAACTTCAATTTCACTTCTGGTCGGAGGAAAAAATCGCCATTAATTTTCCCATCTAATCGAAAAAGTTCCTCGGTATCTTGATAATCGTGTAGATCGATCGATCGATCGATCACGTTAATCGACATCTTTTTGCGCGCGATGTTGCAATTCTCCCCACCCGCGCGCGGTTACGAGAGATTTGAATTTTCTGGTCTCGTAATAACGACTAATACAAAACAAATGAATGATAAGTGACGCAGGTGGGGCGGAATGGAAGAATAACACAGAAAGAGAGCAAAAATGAAAGAGCTGGAGCTCGGCTCACGGGAGACGCAGGCGGAGGAGCAAGAGGGACAAACGGTCCCGAGCTCTTGGGTGATTAATGGAGTCTCCTCGACGAGCGAGAGCTCAGATGGATAAGATCTCTGATGGAATTCTCTCGGCTTTTATATTGGATTTCTTTTAAATTCGTTACTTTATCCGGCACTATGTTAATAGCGCTCGATATGAGAGCTCGCGGTTAAGAGGAGTTCATTTATCATTCGTGTTGCTCTCGGCGCGCAGATTCGAACCTCGGCGCGACGTACATTAAGCACGATTCACACGTAAGATTTCGCCTCCTTTTTTCGGCGCCAGTATCTTGCCGTTTGCGCCCGCCACCGAGTACTGCCAATTCCAGCGTCGGCGGCAATTTTGATGCTAAACGGTTGGATGTTTCCCAGCATTCTCACGAGTTGTTTGCTTTTCATTCGGCTCGCACGAGAATCGGGTTTACAAGCATTACTTGCAGATATTGGTTAAATGTTAAGTCGGTGTCGAACGTCGAATGAAATTTTCTCGTTAAACGAATACCCGACGAATTAATCTAAATGATAATATGAATTGTGTTTCGTTATTCCACATCTCGGCCGAACGGATTTTAGAATATAGAAATGTACGTCATTACAGCTCCGAAATGCCGTAACGATGCTCGCTCCATCCATCGTGGCTCATTTAAAAAGTGCTGTCTAATGTAGGAACGATTTTTGTAAACGGTTCCCGATATTCTTATATCATTTTGTAAGATTACTCGTCGCTTTTTAATATTTAAATAATAACTTGTCTTTTTTGTAGGTTCGATTAAATTATGGAATAGGAGAAAAAGTACGAAGCGGAGCAAGACGCAAAGAGCTACGGAATTGAAATTCCATATCTTGAAGATTAATATTTGAAATTCAAATACTCGCGTGTCAAATTTGGTGATCAATGGTATTATACATTCAAATTATCAGATCATCGTATTGGCCAATATGCGTTATTTTGAACGGCGGGATTTTCATATTTTTGTTGTCCACCCATGAATAAATACGAACGACCGGGACTTTCAAGATTTTGATGAATTCCTCAATTTGAAGTGGCACATTCAGTGGAAATCGAAGAATGGAAAATAGATCGATCGTGATAAGTGACTATACGGCGAAAGCGCGGCGAGATTACTGAAACAAATTTGTTCTGTCCGTTCGATTTCTTTTATGCGCCTGACTTTTTGATTCTTATCATTGGTAAAAACGAAGGAACACATTCGAGTCTCGATTTCAATAATTTCGTTAAACCACTTACATATTTTCTAATTCATATATTCTACCGATAACCCATTCATATATTCTATCGATAATCTTGAATTCGTAATTAATATACCCATAAAATTTAATATTCCCATATTAATCAATTAAGGGGGTATTTGTGCTTGTAGCATAAATTTTTAGGTGTTTTTCAACATTTTATTGCGGAACTTTTACAGCAAATACAGTAAACAACGATTATACCGTTGGAAAGAGTATTCATTGAAGTTTTAGGTCAATTTTTATTTTTTGCGAAAAGTCCATTTTTCACTTTACAAAATGGCGTCGAAGAGACATGGTCAAAAGTTGGATTTGTAGTAGGTGGTTAAGAAATCGTGTGTTATACATTCAGGAAACAAAAACGAATATGATGACCGTATTCCTAACAAATATAGCTATGGTTGGAACCTACTAAAAGTATACTTTTTTTTACATTTATTTTCAAAATGGCGGTCGCTTATAAAATTTTTGTTTGTTTAGGGGTAACAAAAAATCGAATTTATGACAAAATTACTATTATCAAAGGTTCCAATCATAGCCAATTAATTTTTCTTGAAGGTAGTCCAAAAAACAGAAAAATCGGTTTGGTAGTTCTTTCAGAAAAGTGACCACCGTGTAAAAAAATCGTTTTGAGAAAAACGCTTAAAAATTTTAATATCAGATCCAGGGCGCTACCTCATTCAAAACCATTTTTATGACATAAACAATTTTTTGCGAGCATTGCCATTTTGACAACATATTCTTGAATATCTAAGTTTGCGACAACTGCAATTAAAAAATCTTTTTTTTGACAATTTAAAACACGAATACCCCCTTAACCTGTAAATCATCTTCATTGACATTCATCAGTGTTAATTTCAGTCGAAAACTGGTGTATTTCTCGAGGTAGAACGTAGTTCCGGTTTAAATTAAACTTTTACCGCGATTCGTAGGAAGGCTAAAAATGGCATGCAGAAAGGACAATGGAACAACGAAAAAGGCGCGAAACTAGCTAAGTGGCAGTGACTCGATTGCGAAGGTGGGGCACGTGCGTGGCACGTCTTTCAAATAAATAATCAACAGCTCGAGGAAAACTTGAACGCGAATGCTGATACTGAACGAAAGAAGGAGACGCGGCGAGTTGCGTACAAGGCGCAATATGGAGGACACATTTGACACGCCAATGCCATAATTATGACCAATCGCTTTTACGGAATGACTTCCAACCGGCAACGCAGACGTGACAGTATTCGTAATAAATGCATGCATTTCAGTTTTCGATTATTGGACGTCTTCTTTTATGCTGCAATCGCAGTATCGCGCCGCAGGCGCAGTAAATAGAATTCGCACTTGAAGCATGCCGAAAATACGCGTGGAAAATGGTTTCGTCGAATCGACGGCATTTTTGCTCAACGCGGGCAAAAAAGACGAGGTCGGAGCCCGTGCTTTTTGAAATCCTATTTTTAAGACGCTAATGCAACGACGCTGCAACTTCCTGGCGCATATTAAAACTGACTTCGGTTTACGCGAACTGACGTTAAACGTTCACTCTTTCGAAACGACCGCATGTCTTTTTGTGGAAACAAATTAATTTCTGTCGAACGGATTTTCATGTTTCTTGCTGGAAAAGTCCCTGGCATTTTTCTGACGAAAACCTGTCAGTCATAATGACTTTAACCTGGAAACATCAATCGGACAAATGAGATGCAATTATTCGTCATATTCCCGAAAATACCAAAAAAAGGTTCGAAAACATGTTTTTCTATTCATCTCAACGCCGTTACTCCCAAATTCAATAATATGACGAAACCTGGTTACGTTCTGTTTCTATTCATTTTTTTCGAAATGTCGAAAAGAATCTAGATCAAAACTGACCTTACGAGAACGTAATCCTCTTTTCTAATACATTTTCAAAATGTAATCAATGAACCTCTTCTCCCTTCAGAAAGTCTTTGAAAATCTGGGAAAATCTCTGACAACCTCTGCAAATTGGAGCTGTTACCGTTTTTCAGATATTTTCCGAGAAAAGTCTGCAAATCTTAGAAAAATTCTGAAAAAATTGGAACTGGTACAGATTTTTTCAGATTTTTTCAGAATTTTTCCAATATTCAGAGGTTTTCAGAGATTTTCAGAAATGTTCAGACTATTTCAGATATTTTCAGAGGCATTAAGAAATTTGCAGGTATTTTCAGAGCATTTTTCAGAGATTAGACCCTACAAGGGGTCTTTGCAAAAAACATGCAAAAGTTGTCCGTCTTTTTGTCGCGCTTACGTCGTAAATGGAAATGACAAAAGTGGCGATTTTATCGACATGATGTTTCGATATTTCTCGGTAATTGAGCATTGTGAGTGGCGAAGAGGCAATATGTATAAACGACGCAGAAATGGGAGTCCGGCTGTGACAAACGATCGGCGCGCCCCCGAAATGTCAGTCACGCATGGCTCGACGGTTCCTCACAACTCCGGCACATTCCACCTTGCTTGACTCGATTTGGTCGCCCTCCGCCATCCTCCGGCAATTGATGGTTGCGGAGGTTTCGCGCGGCTCTCGGTGCCTTCGAAGCTACGTTACTTTGACGAATCACCCAATAAGGCCACGCGCATGTTAGCAAAGTTACATTCCGTATTCTGGTTTAACTAATCGGAACGACTTTGAGCCGCCGTAGACAATGACTTTGTGACTTTATCGGTCTCCTCACGACTCTCGGCTCGCGGACACACCCAATCCCCGAGACGCCGGCTATTATGATTTATTCGATTGCGCGATGTCGGAACTGCAAAAAACTCGCTCGTTATGACCGCAAAACGAATACATATTTCGCCGGCGCAGTTTCGTAAAGGATTTTGTGACTATTGCGTGGGTGTCGACAACTTTGTTGAAATTCTGACGCAGAGGTAGCTGCTCGTAACTTGTTAGACAATAATAAATTATGGAAAATGTGTGGAATTAGAGGGAAAGCAGTAAAGTATTATTAGTGTGGCTGAATGACAAATAAATAGGTGCGAGGTGTAAAAGTTCCGCGATGAAAGATTTATTAAAATAATAGAATGTGGGGAAAATATAAAGTCCCGGTTTAAGGATAAATACTTGGAAATAAAACCAGCAACGCCTCTATCAGATGAAATATCGGTTTCGCAACTTGGTTTGTATGTGTGTATTGTTGTATGGGTTTGGAGCAAGCAAAAAATGTTCTCACGGAAAATGGATTGAGAAGTGACAATTGGGTCCTACCGAATCCGATTACGTATAAATTTCGAATCGCATCTGCATAAAATAATGTTGTTACTTTGAGAAAACAGTAGAGAAATCCATTTACATTTGCCGTCGACAGGTTCGTGGACTTTTTCAAATGGAAATGAATTTTGACGAAATTTGACAAACGTTTTCATCGGAATATTTTTCCTTTGATTATTTTTTGTCGCAGTCTCACGGAAGTGATGATCTATTATTCACACGCAAAGTTTCTTTCCTCCATACAGGTGCTACTCAGTATTCTCATTTGGTCAAAAAATCTTTTGATCTACATTTAAGAGCGGATAAATATTCCGGACCGATCTATTAAGTCATTTATTTAGTGTCAAAATAAATGCTCAGTATGCAGATAAAATTGCTTCCTAGAGTCAGTCATTTTTCTCAGGGATCTGAATAACAAAAATCGTTCACATGACTCACGAAAAATGTCTTTAAAGCTTATTAAAATTAGTCCAAAATCGAAACGAATTAATCACGACGTAAGATATGATATTTAGTATAAGTTCTCGACTGGGACTCCAGTGAAAAAAACGACCGAAAAAAACCTCGACTCCAGTGTATGCAAATTACAGGTCGTACCGTTTCATTCGAACTGTAACATTCTCGGCAATTGTGTTGCAAACAATCGTTTTGGTTAGTAATAAATGTTGAGCGGATTTGTTGAGAATCGAGAACTAGGTTTGTCACAATAAGCCTGACCTTTAGTCTAACCAGTTTGCCTTTAACCGAGACACACGCCGTTGTCTGAACATGATAATTCATTTCGACGGGAATTTTTGAAACAAATTCGTGAAAGATACGAATAAGACCGCTCCAACTCTCGTGATTAATGGCTATAGTTATTTGAACCAACAACCGCGATTGGAATCGATTTCAAGAAAATAAGATTCGCAACATGTTATTTTGTCATCGATTGTTTCTATTATGTTTGATTGACTATCGCATTATGCAGATGCTTATCGGAGAAAATAGCGGGCGTCAGTTTTTGACGTTTACATTTCTACTTTCGATTCAAAACGGCTCCGGCCTTTCGTAACGAAACCACATATTTCACCGAGAAACTGTATCTCAGGTCGAGAGTAATATCAGGGACACTAAATCATCGAAACCGGGAGGTGATAATTTGACTAATTACGTCACGAGCCGAACAAACGAGCCTTGATTATTTTTATCTAACCATAGAAGCCACCGTGTCCTAGGTAGCGAACCGCAGGAACTCGAATTTCGATGAAGCAATAAGCCACCTGATTTATTTTCGAACTCCTCGTACAGATTGCATAGTGAATGAAGCCGATATTCAGGGGGATCTGCTCGGTGACACCTTTTCAATCGCGGGGAGTGATTTGTCACAATTTGCCCGCGGTGCTTTCAGAAGTCTCAAATATTGATATTGTGATCACTTTATGGACGGAAATAGATAAATTTAAAATCATTCGTTGACATCGGTGTACCGTGTAGCGCTCGTAAATTTTGTCTATTTTTATTGCCATGACAGCGTATGACTAGAATAGAAATTCTGCATTCGACAATCTTTTGAGTTACGTCGGCGTAATGTATTGACCAAAATACATGCCAGGGCAGTCAGTTATCCAGATAAATGAGACAATGCATTTGTTTTGACATTACCCTTTGAAAACAACTTTCATTACAAACACTAGTTTCTAGTTCATCCTTCGTCGAATAGCATATTTTGTACCAAGGGCGGAAAATTGACGAAAATTAAACAGCTTTGCTCCCTGGAGACAGACAATGAAAAATTTAATTTTTTATGCAGGTAATAAAGTACCTATAAAATATTCCAACCACAGATGAAAAAACATAATTTGCGCCCCTAGTACGAAATATACTAATTTTAATTCAACAATTCGACTGTTAAAATGTATAAACAATTCAAATCTATTGTCGATAGCCCTATTTTACGCTTAATTTACGTAATGTATAACTAAATGATTTTAAAGAAATATTTCGTCACCATTTTATTGTCGTAGATAAATGGCAGAACAGTGCCATTTACAGATATTGGGTTGGCGTATAGCACTCAGACATAACCTTAAAAATAACGAGATTCAAAATTAGCGCCGTTACTATCCACATGAAGTTTAACGTTTATCAGCGTTTGTTTTGAATCGAATTTTTTTGGTTAGTTTATCGTTGGCGAATCGAAGTGAAATCTGAAAAATTTCGCAGAAAACAGTGTTTTGCACTACATGTATCAATAATAACAAAGGATTAGGGCCCGAAACTGACTCATTTCGCAGTTCGCATCTATTTCAACGTCCGAACCAGCACTGAAAAAAATTGTTAGAAAATCCTTTTACGCTCAGAAGATTCCACTCATAATAAGAATATTCCACTTATTAGAAGAATATTCCTCTAATTATAAGAATAATCTTCTAATTATCAGAGGATCGTTTTTAGAGTGAGGAATTGCACGAAAGCGTGTCAAGCCGACCTTATGTCACTTTTTTAGGTTATCTCAATTAAGACACGTCTTATATTCACACGCTATAAACGTCTGAAGATAAGACGTTTAAAACACGATTAAGACGCTTCTGAATTATGCAATTCATTGCGCATGAGGACGGAAAAGAACCACTTTGCGCCCGATAGACACGAAAAAAGACAAAAATTTACGCTTCATCGAAATTTGAATAATGCGTTTCGGTGCTTCGGTGCGCAAGATACACGAAAAATCTCTGTAATACGTGTTCATCGTGACGTGACCGCCGAACAATGCTTGCGGTCATCACCGAGAATTTCGGGTTTCCTCGTAAACAGATCAGTATCTCGATGTCTGACGTCGACAAAAAGCCCGCGACGAGTTCCGATCCATGAGGTGTAAGTAGAGCCGTGAAAGGTGGGAGTCGGCGTACGGCACGCTGCCCGGAGCCTGCGCTCGTTCAGTCGGTGCTCTCGCGCCTGGCGCGTATGCGCACGGGCGTAACGCGTGCACGTACGCGCGCGAATACCTGTTGACTGTAGAAAGTCAAACGGGAACGACGCGGGCCGACGCGCGCCACGTCATATAAATATTAATATTGACAATAACGTAATTTCCGAGGCGCTGCACGCTGACGCACCCGAATCGAATGACCCAAATTGTCGCGAACCGTAAGGTCATTAACCGAATTTGAATACACGGCATAGCTGACATTTCAGGCCAACGGCTGTGTGATGATTCATGACATTTTCCGCAGTGTTTCACAAGGAAACGGGATACCTACGGGGTTAGAGCCGCTTTTTACGCTCGATGCAATAATTACTAAATTTCAAGCCAACTTTGCACAATGGAGCGACAACGTTAATGGTGCATTATGTCGCCGGGAACGGCGATAAATTCGTCGGCGCGGAAAATGCGGCTTTCGTCGAACAGATGAAATCGCGGCTCGATCAAATTTGCCTACAAGCGAATAAATTCTTCCAGAAATGTACACGACGTTAAGATAAATTGCCGCGCTTGCGCCACGCAAACTGCGCGAGTGTAATTGAAGATTCGTAATGATTCATTTTTCAATTAATGCCGAATGCGCAATGAGGTTTGTCTAATTAAGCGGCTGAATCGATCACGTTGATGGGAAATCAAAAATTGCGAAAGTGACGCCTCGATTACGCCGTGAACTCGCAGTGAACTCAATTTCTTCTCATTATGATTTTATTGTGCGCTGTGCTTCCACTTTCGCGCCAAAGTGACATAAACGGGGAGAGGCTCTTTGGCGAAAATTAAACGCGCATACGTCTAATTCTGCCGCGGGATTAGCGGCGCAGCGGGAAGTCGACTTCCGGCTGTGGGCGGCGGTATATCGGACAATTAACGCTATGCCTGAATGATAAGGCTGGATGTGTTAAATCATACTGCCTCGAAAAAGGTGTTTTCGTAGATCACGGCGCGAATGTTGTAGGTCGTGCGTCGAACTAATGCTATGAAATTTAAATGATCCAATGATGACATGGATAATGCTAATTGCGACAATATCAGAAACTGATGTAATATTCAAATTATCCGTAGTATTTGTTAGTTTCATTTCATCATCGAAGAGAGAGCAGAAACTGAAGGGATTACGTGGAACTTTTTTCCACTTATATGCATTACCATTTTTAACATTTTTTTCGGCTCGTGATCAATCGATACACATTTTTTTATCACGGCTCTTTACATTTTATCATATACTGTTTTATAAAAAAAGGAGATTTCGTTGAACTAGTTCAATTTCGATTCTACGATTGCTGTCGTTAAAAACGTGTTCCGCATTCCCGTTACCATTTATCTCTAAAATAATGTTGCCTGGGTACTCTTCTTGTTGGGAATGTGTACTTCCATAATTGATTTTCGTCTGCTCATCGCACATTCCATTCTCGGATGTAAAGTATTTCAGATATTTTACAATTACATCGTCAAAAAAATTATGAATCGTTAATATAATACGTCGGTATTATATTCAATATAGCTTTAATTGACGTGACTTGTTCATTCTTGTAACGCAATGCGTCGGCGTCGGACGGTAAAAGATTTTTACCTCGTCGATCGACTGTCACTATTTGGCATCACGTAAAAGTCAAAAATACGCCGAATAACGTTCGAAGTGACGCGAATGACTCACCGTACACTGATTGGTTATTAGAAGCACCATCATCAACTCTCGACAAAAGATCGATCGTAATAGCAACGCGCTATGACTATTATTATCGCTTCATCGTATGGTAATCATATGGTATTAGCATCTCGTCTTGAGTGCGCGACTGCCTCAAAAATATTTAACACTTTACGCCAAAGGATTGCGTTCTAATGATCGTCATTAATGGGCTACCCTTTTTTGAAAGTTTCCGCGCCGCTAAAATCGATGCCATGAATATTTACGCGGCCCGATTCGTACAGCATTTGCATCCAGGCTTAGTCGCCACACATGACGTTTGCTTTTCGGTGAAATATTTCGCCGATTCTGTTCATTCCTTATCGAGAACACCGCGCCGAAAAAGAACGCCGGACCCCCAGGAGATACGAAAAATCCGACAACTTTTTCCGCCGGCTCGCGAGACAATTTACGACAAGGCCCGCACAATTTAGTGCGCGAGATTTTGAAATTCAAATTATCGCGCCGAATTTGCCTTGTTTCCAAGTCCTCGACTTGCTCCTTTTCGTTATTCGCGATGCAGTTTAGGGTTTCAAATGGGGCACCGGACAAAAAGTATATTTATTGTCTAAATTTCGCCTCGATTCGACATTATTCATCGCTGCATTTCCTAATTTGACATTCCCGAAATCTGTTATGTCACGTTTGTTATATATTTAAATGATTCATGGCGATCGGGCCCCGAATATCGGCATGTATAATCAATCGCCGGAATATTAATTCGACTTTTTATCCACTGTTGTAAGACACTGATCCTTTTTCTCTGTGCCTAATGAAAATTTCTCGTAAGTAACGGAATTCAAATTACTTTTTGTGAATCGGGTATCGCACGGTCCCATCCAGTTCCAGGTTCTCTCTAAATTATAAAACGATTCGTCATTTGAGGAGAAATTTTATTGAGATCCCGAATCAGATAGACTAAAAATGGCCACCTAAGTGATTGGCGTCTATGATCAAAGTAAATTAACTCAAAAGAAGTAAATTGACAACCGTGGCACAAGACCAACACTTTCCCCGATTAATTAATTTCTTTCTAAACGCAACATATAATTAAAATACATCCACATTTGCGTGTGAGACAAATTGCGCCGCGCGTGAAAAGTGCCTGGCAATTTGCGCGCAAAGTTGCACAAATTCGTGACAAGCGCCAGAATCGAATCCCGCAATGTTTCGTTGATCTTGGCAAGAGCCACGCGGAATCGCCGGTTTGTCGCGCAGCAACGCGCTGAGGTAATTTATCGGCAAGCGGCTAAGATCGAGGAAGGTGTTGGAGAAAGAGGGAAAAAGACGAAAAGACCAGGCCAACGACCATCGTGGCGATAATTGTTTTCTCTGGGGTTGTCAAATGAACTTTTGACTTTTTATAGTTATCTTCATTTATATTTTTTTAATATAATTTGTTCAATGAAAACAAGCTGTCTGTTTGTTCACTCAGCTGTCTAGCAATTTACAAAAATTGTTGTTAAATTTATAAACAATAATAAAACAATTGCATTTGTACTCTGAACATCATCCCAGTACTTTTTACAATTTTTCAACATTTCATAAATTTCATATTTTCTTCAAATATTTTCTAGTATATTTTCTAATGTATAAAATCAAGCAAAGCTGTTCAAAAGTTAGAAAATCCAAAACTTCATTAGTTTTGTAAAGTTATCCCGGGGATTTCCTCAAATTAGACGACCTTGTTCGGCGTTTATTTGATCGTACGTGGGAATCTTGATTGTGATTACCCATCGTTATCACTGGGGCCAATGACCGCGATCAATGTGCGGCGATCAGCGTTTTTTTCTCGATTCCGCAATTCCGATTTTCGCCCATTTGCACATAATCAGAAATGTATAATTCCTGCGGGACAATGAACCCGCTTAATTAAGCTGTCTAAACCGAATATGCATCAGTTGTGTCATTATGTCAACGTAATTGAGAGGCGATTGAACTTTCGAACGGTGGCCGAGCTTTTTTGAATGGCTCGAGGCGGCGCGTGCGATAATTATTTCGTACTTAAAGAAACGGTCGGTCGAAATGCGCGTGATTTTGCGCGCGGACTTAATGAAACCGCAAAAGGTGCATTTGCAATTCCGAGTGTCGGATTATTTCTTTCGCAAACTATAATTTCCCGATTAGCGAGCGCCGATGTTTGAGCACGAAGTGCATTATTACGTATTAAGCGAAACGCGAACGTGCAGAGCGGTTTTGAGTTTCACGTAAGTGCAATCGCACGGGCGAACGGACGAAAATACATTTCGGCATTGCGTTATTGTTACACACATTTTTGCGCTTTTATTTCGAACGCTAAATTTCAGATAAAAGCTATTTAAAATGATACATAGGATCGCGTTTCCCTAGAACTGTGCACTTGCTGCCAAAATGCGAGAGCCTGTGAAATTTACAATCGCGCGTGTTTTCGTTATTATCGTCGTCGAGATTAAATCATTAAAGAGTTATAATGCGCGGAGTAATGGCAGTCGTGACAGACGCTGCAGACAAACGAGCGCAAATTCGCCGGGAGCAGAGTTCCACGACAATTTTGCAATTTGAAAATAATGTCGAATTCGCGGAAACGCTAATTGTCACGATTGGGAGCGATTTGAGATTAAAGAGCAGTTGACGTGCGTCGTTTCACGAAAGATCAGCCGAATTCTGCGCTGACGGGAGATATACAATGGCCATTGGTGTCACCGCAACCACGTATATGTTGTATGTAAATGTACGAAATAGAAGAGAGAAACTACCGGCTCGGCTTGTTTCGCACACACACATTCCTGCTCGTAATAGTATGCACAAGAGCGTGCATATAAACACCTATATTCCGGCTCACGTCTACGATAGAAATGAAATCGGAGCGAGGGAGACGGACGAACGAGGAAAGGGAGACGGAAGGCGTGTAGTTGCGGACGCGCGAGAGAGAGGGCGCGAAAAAAAGAAGTCAAAACGAGCTGCACCGGGGACAGCTGGTGGCAGGAATGTGGGTTAGGCTCCCCATAGGTGGGCCGCTCTAATTATGAATTAATTCTTGAATAACGGTCGAACTCGTGCGACACACACGAACCACGATGCGAGGTGATTGAAACCTGACTTCCGCGACTGGAAGAAAGAGAAGCACGCGGAAAGGAAGAGGGAAAACCGGTCACAATGTAGAGGGTGTAATCTGCATTATCCTCGACTCTACAATTTCAATCGGCGTCTTCATTTCGTTAATTCACGTCGATTAAATTGACTTGCCAGTGTCATTTTGTCCTTTCCGTCAGATTTACTCATGCTAGTATTAGTATGAACAGACTAAAGGATGGGAGAGAGGAAAGTCGAACTGATTATACGTATTCCTAAGTAAAAGAAATTTGGTCAAAAATCGATAAAAAATTCTCAAATTAGGATAAAAAAATGATCCGATCTTGATCGAAAACGGTCTCATTTTTGGTTGATGAATTCTTTATCAATTTTTGACCAAATTTTTTTCAATTTACGATTAATCGTGAATTGATCATTTGATGAAATCGAGATTTGATTTGATAAAAAATTATCTAAACTTGATAAAAAACGGTCTCATTACTGGATTGATCATTTATTCATTATTTTTGGACAAACAATCAGGTTGTCAAGTTTGTAGATACTGCAATGGTTTGTGGTTCTGCGTCTGAGATCCTCAACATTGCAACCGACCAGGATATGCAGCGTTCTACCCAATTTTTGCGATCTCGTTGAAACACGAAATCAATGTCTTATCGGCGACAAAAACTGATGGATTTCTACAAGAATAGAAACAAGTTTGCGCGTCGAGCCTAATCCAGGTCGTTCTGCTAATCTCACACGTTGTAACGGTATCGCTTAAAAGTGGCTGCGTGATAATTAATGACGGAAAAATGCTAATACAAATTTATCGTTTTTGAAATTCGCGTTTCACGATATGTCATAGCGTTTAATTAGAATCCGAGTTTACGACGCGAAACGCAATTACGTTTCTTCGGTATGCCCGGGAGGAAAAAAGCTCTTCGGCAAATCGTTAATAACTTAATCCCGCGTGCGGCGAAAAAACGCGCAAATTCCATTTCAGACAAAGCTCGGTGCTTGGGCCGGGACGGTGCACAAAGAAACGCGGAGATCGATCTATAAAAGTATGAAACGTTCCGCAAGCGGGGTTATAAATTTCGCGTTGATTAATGTCACACCAACCGTAATCCGCAAACAGCCTTCGAAGGGCCATATAATTCCAGGATCGCACCCGGACGTCCCAGCGGATCATTAAAATGGCCCGGCATGCATTAGCTGGGAACAAAATCGTCCCGAGTCTCTTTGAAGAGCGAAATAAGATGCTTTTTTCTCGCGAAACGACTCGGGCCGCTGTTTAATGGCGATTCACGTCGATAATTAAAATCGATAATTATCGTGAGTTAATAACTGGTCGTTATCGTTAAGCCTAACGAATAGGATTGGATTGGCTCGCGTCTCGCCTCTCTTTCTTGCTCGTTGTCTTCCTTCTAGGGGCCGCGCGATCTCTTATTTTCGTTTCTTTACGCTCCCATGTCGATCCGCCGAAAGAAGGGAAGAAGAAGGCACACAGCCCCGGGTATGAACGTAAACACCAACGCTGCCGCGGGACAAGGATGACCCGTGGAAAGAGACAGATGCAGTCGCAGAAGAGCACAGTCACCGGTTTAAATTGGAGGGAACACCCGCCAAGGGATCGCGAGACCACATATCGAAACACAGGGATAGATATATAAAGGCGCAGGTTCTTCATTTATCGCGGGCCCGATTTCTTCTGGAAAAGAATGACTTTGGCCGTACAGGTATCCTTTTTGCGGAATTCGGAATTGTTAATCTTACGGAGGAGCACACTAAATTATAAGAACTCGGTATTGGATGGCCAAATTCAAATCAGGTGCATTCCGGGAACGGATTAGCTAGACTAAGTACAAGTTAATTAAATTGATTTACTTGGGTGAGCGAATGTCGACTGTCTGTTAAGTACGTTTGGTTTGGGAGTCGTCTTTATTACTCGAAGCTTTGAAAACACTTTAACATGATTGATTGGATATCTGTTAGAAGCTAAACAGTAGAACACTTAATTTTACTAATATCAAGTGATCAGTAAGAGCTTCAAGGACACTAATTATGATATAGAGAATAATCGATTCGTTTAAAGTTGAGGTATGTGGAACATGTTCTGAATGATACAAATGTTATTCCGCAGACTGTCCCGAAGGCGAGTTGTGACAAACACATGTAGTTTCGCAGAACAAAATCGGATTGCGTTTGATCAAAGGCTGGTTAGGGATCTTGACCCTAAATTTGGTTGGAAGTAAAAGTGATTAGCATCTCAACAGGAACTGGTCAGCGGCCTTGACCAATATTCTATAAGAAATTTCGCATTTGCTATGAGTCCCTGATGAAATAATACCGCACAATCAACGAACTTTCAGAATGATAAACGATTGAAGGATTTTATTTTCCTGGGCAATAATTTGTTCATTTTTTCATACGTCGAAGATCCTGAAAGCGCAATCACAGGCAATTTCCCAACTTTTATCTTTCCCTAATTTACATGTTGCTATCGTCGGTTCAGCAATCGTTCAAACCGGCCAGCAGTCTAGCCGATATAAATTTCCATTTAGCTCGAAAGCCCGGCAAATAAAAGCCGAGGTAAATGATTGAGTAATTACGATGTCTGCAATCAGTACGACAGAATGCTTCGGATGTAACCAATAAAACTGCGGCATTGCCGATGGATGTAAAATCCGGCAGAGAGTTACTGGTCTTCATAAGGACTACCCTCCAGCTCATATATCATTCCCGCATCTCTTAGTGTTCGACCTGGGGAATTTTTAATCAACCCTAGGTGCATTCGGAAACGAAGATGGCAGTTAATGGAGACGGACCACGGAGGAGCAGAAACAGAGGAGAAAGAGAGACCGGTCGATTGGGAATGGTCCGTGGAATTGGAGGACGCGCGGGAAAAGGAGAGAAAGGCGAGGAAGAGGACGACAACTGCGACGACGAAAGAGGAGAAGAGGAATGTCCAGACATGCAGGGTGGGAGGGGGCCGAAAAATCATGCGTGGTTCGTCATAAGCGGAATTCCTTTGGCAATACTACCCCTCTCCCTTGACCCCGCGACCCCTCCGGCTCGAGGGACCTTGTGCTTTTTTACTGGTTTATGGGATTTTTTTCACGCGCTCCGCCGAGTCGTACATCAGACGCAACTTCTCTCGCTCGCGCCCGATTGGGCGCGCGCTCTCGCTCGCACTCGCGAAACAGTATAAAAACACACGCATGCGAAGAAAAGAACAGAGCCGAGCGCCATAAAAACAACCGAAAGTATTAAAAAGCCCGGGTCCTTTTACTACGGCGGAGGCGCGCTATCCGGGGAAAGATACTTTTATCCCGGATAGGTGGAAGTGCACACGCAGAAACAAGCGAAATTGCCATATGCACCTGGAACTCGATCGAGTCTGACGCGGGGAAATGAATCGTCCATTGTTTCGATTGTTGCGCCAGTACTATCCTTTGTACCTTTATTCGCTGAGGATGAAATTTATCTCAAATTTATGCATCGTCGGGATGCGCTTTGATTGTTTTTATGATGATTGGAGGGCACTGCCTGGTTATTGATGTGGCCAAAAATAGCCAAGTGCCACCGAAGGTAACTCGCGAATTTTCGGCCACGCGAGCAATGCGGATCCACGTTCTCCGTAAAAGGGAAAGATACCTAGCGGTATAGGTTCGCGCGCAATCATGTGTGAAACTTGATCCCAATAGATCATATCGCGCGGATGCCGGGTCGGGCCACAAATTGTATGAATAGTTGATCATTCAAATGCATTCCCCGGATTTGCGAGCGGGAATCCGGGGCTCGAAAAAAGGCGCGAGTTATTAATTGACTGATTGCGGGTTCGAATTTTCCCGCGGGACTTCGCGCGGCCCGAATGAATCATGTCACGCGAAACGCGTGTGCAAATTGCCGGTATTGTATGCATAATCATGTTATAAATTCAACAATTGCTTAGTTAAGTATTAATTACAAATTATCTACTCGGGCGAGTACGTATAAATCGTTGACTCTCCGCGTAGGAAGCGGCGAACCTGAAAATAAATGTCTTCGTGCACGCATCCAATTCAACAACGCGCGAAAACACCGGGCGAACCCGAGTAGCGCAGTAAATAGTAGTTGCTGTAAATTTTCCGCATTTTGACGGACGGCAATTGTAAATTTCGCGGCATTGTCAATAAAAGTGTCACGCTCTCGTTAAACGCGCCAGGAAGAGCGCGCCCAGTCAAGAATACACGTGATACCGTCGGCGTTACCGTTTTCTCAATTAAGCCCAATCAGATCAGCAATGGCGCAGAGCGCGGAACAACGAAATCTTTTACATTGTAAAAAAATACTAAATATAAATTGGCTGGGCTGTTAGAAGAATATATCCTTCAGCATAACGCCAAAATTTAAAAAATCAAGCATGTATTCTTTAATTTTGTACATATAAACTGTAACTTAGAGGTTTAATGGTTTCTCATATGTGAGATTCAAGTTTCACTGTAGAGTTACACACAAACTGTGTAATGTTTATCTCAATGGTTAACTAACAATGGTCCTCACATTATCAGTACTCTGTAAACATATTTACATTCCAAGACTACAACTTCAAGGGCAGTAAGAAAAGTTTGCGAAAGAAACTCGCAAATTAAATGCAAAGTTTGTTGGGCGGATTCTAACCTCCAACTGCGTTTCGCAGATGTACGACAAGATTTATCACTTTGTCGAACTCTAATTTCACAGTTCTCCTTTAAAATTAAATTATACATTCTTGGAACTCATGTCAAGTATAAACGCTTGAATTTTCCTCTACTTTTTACAGTGCAAATAACAATAAATCACCGGCGTTGTATTTTCGCGGAATTTCGCCTCGTCGCGATTTCGCAAGGCGACTCGTGATGCGCAAGAAGCGTTGTTAAACGGTAAACATTGGCACCGCGGTTTATTAGATTAGACGAAACGACGCGAGGGCGCGTTCAATGATTCGGAGCGAGACGCGGATAGGTTCAAAGAGTGGCGGAACCTGGCGCTGGTGGGGCTTGGTAGCGCACGCAGTATATTCATGACTCTTTAATCTCGGTAAAGCACCGTCCTCCGCGGTACCTGCGGGCCACCTTACACTGCCTTTGGGAACCAGCAGTAAATCTCGCGTACAAACAATCATAATTCCCGACGAGCTAACAAAAACAAGAGACACTTTAAAGCGAGCCGATGCCAGGCTGAATTCAATGCGGCCGCCTCCGCAGCTCCAATTGTTTTGCGATTTTCTCCCTCCGCCCACGCCGCGCTGTCTTTACCTTTTCAGCAATTTGATATAGCCGTTTTTCGTCAAAGGCCGCGCGCCCTTTGATCCCGCGCTTCGCTCCCCGAAAAGCGCAGCCGTTTCGCAAAAATGCGGCTCGAATTATCACTTTCCGCAAAGATCAAGATTTCAACGTCACGCGCGATCAACTGCGAGCACTCTCGACCCATCTGTTTTCCATCTGTCGACATTTTTTACGAGAGAAGCCCCGCTCCCCGGGAATCCACTTTTCGCGTGGAAAAACATGCCGATCGAGCCGTTTTTGGCGGCGCTTCGAAAATAGCGTTTTTTCGCGCGCCTATGTAAAATTAATTTATCAATCCGTTCCGAATCGGTACAGGGAATCGGACTTCCGACTGGAGATTTAGACGGGGGATTGATTTATCGAGACATCACTTCACCTTGCGAGTCGACGAGTAAAAAGTACTTATCGACAAGCACGATTAGAAGCGTCGAATTCCAGGAGGATTCCAGGCAAAAGAGAAACGATGAGAAATGATGCACGGAATGAGTATCTGGACGTGTCGACATTTTTCGCAGCGGACCGTGCATTAGTAAAAGCGGCGCAAAACCTTGTCGTCGCTGCAGGCCCGCTCGCTCGCACCACAATCCTCGCGTCGGATCAAAGTCAACCTCGCAGGGGAATTCTGCGTCCGCCGAGAAGAAACTCTGAGGGACTGTCTATTGACACAAATCGCTCGTCGAGTCATTAAATCAGCGCTGAATTTTATGCCGCACTTTTTGCGCGCGAATTTCGCCGCAAGTACGAACAATTCGAAATCAATTAAAGGCCTGCGCTTGAGGACGACGCGTTTTACATGCACCGCCTTCCGTTAAATCGATGCGCTATTTTTAGGCTACTTGCTTTATAATTAACGTTTACGTGCTAAATAGTGAGCGTGAACTTGATTTGGAAAAAAGCTTAGTTACGAATAGTGCCTCGGCTGTGAGTAATTGGGTTGCATAAGAGCAGATTTGAATTTCGGTCACAAATGAAAGTGAGGCGATTTTGGCTGTTTTGTGAGTCGGTCAAAATATGGGATATGTAATGGTGAAACAACGTGAAAGCGGGGGAAAAAATTGTAAAATATCCAAAAGAATGGACGTAAATATGAGATAGTTTCAGATCAATTTTTGATTATTTTTGGTCGTTAACTGATCGTGATTTGAATAAAAGAGAATTTAATCAAGATGTTCAATCTAATCATGACTGAAAATAGCCTTTTTTCGGGTTGAAAAATTTTTGGGTTGATCTATTTATCGTTAAAATTTTACATGTTTTTAATCGAAAAATATTAAATAAGTGCTAACTTTGTCTAGATGAAAATGGAGTGAAATAGTTTGGTCATTTCTAAGTTGTTTTTTATTGTGAACATTCAAAATATTTACATTTGGAACACTTTTGAACAGAAAATTATTCCAAAAACATTTCATAAAAAAATGTACAGTTAAGTTTTTCAAGTGAAAGATATTTTGAATTTAAACGAAAATAATACGATGTTATATTTTTTGAACGTAGTAAAGCACTTGAGAAACTGATGTCAACGATCGTTTATCGATCGACACAGTTAACCCAAAGTATGAAATGGACATGCGTAAATTCTTCAATGTTGCATGAAAAATGAAAGATCAATAACGATTCGATTCATAAACGAAACAATCATTTAGGTACAATTTCATTAAACTTTAATGTAGTTTCTCTCATTAAAATGTTCAATCTCATAATTAATGAGATGAGAATTCTAATGATAATCAACATAACTTTTTATGAGAAAAAAAATTATTCAATATACAAAATATAATAATTTCATTGTGAATATTTGAATCATTTGTTTTAACAGATTTTTTTATTTTCACGCGGTACGTTTTCATGTTCTGAGCAACTTCATTAATCGCATAAAACCTCTCGACCGAGTGTTTGTTTGCACGTCCACACACTCACACGGGTTACTAAATAAACATAAAATGTAAGACCGCGTTCATGGGATTCCCGCTTGAAACGGAACTCGCTACGAGCCACGATGAACGTACTAATTCATCAAAAAATTTGTATGCCATGAGATTTTGGAGAATCTCACTAAAAGCCCGGCAACGCGTGAGACACGCGTAAACTATCAAACGCGGTGCTGTTGACGAAATAAATGGGTTCCCAGCCCGACATATAAAAAAGTACCATAAACGCCGTCTGCATTAAGAATAAAAAAGCTGTGGGCTATCGTTTTATGGTCGAGAAGTCAGGATTCCTTTTCGTAACAAAACATGAAATTTCGTTGCTTTTCCTACCGTTTGACACACATTCTTATGCATACGCCAGTCGCAATAAAAATAGGGTTGTAATTACGAGGTTTATTGATCGTTTTAAAAAAGACATCAGCCTTTGTCGTTCCTTTTGATTTCGCGCGAACGAATCATCATCTTTTATGGTTTATGTGGAAGGTGATACTCAAAACGACGTGAGGAATTTTCAAATTAAAAGCGATGTCCGTAGATGTATTGGACAATTCGTAAGTCATTGTTTTATTTGCCATTTATTTTTATTGTCATTTGGTTTTCGGAAATCGGACGAGCCGTCAGAAGGTTACCATGGCCAGTAAAGGTAAAAGTAACGCGCATAAAAATAATAATTTTATATCAGCTGATAATGACGGTAGACTGTAATTATATAACACGTCATTTACCGAGTCATATGTTGCATATGTAACATTATATATAATGTATTAACCGCCTGTTATTGTTTCCTGATAATTAAATTTGCTTGACAGTGCAATTACATATTTAATACTCGCGCATACCAACAGCTACTATAACGTTAATTAATTTCTGCGAGTGTTACTTTTTAATTATAAAATTCAATGTCATTAATAATTATTTCATCCAATTGCAGTCAATCGCGTCGCTGAGATTATATAAATCAATTAGCGAAATTAAAGAATGCTCGCGAAGAATGTTACTTTTCCATTGATTTCTGTAAAATCGAAGATCTGCGGTCAAGTTAAGATAAAGATGTGTAATTACTTCTGCGGCGTGATAAAAATAACAAAATTATTATTTGTTATCTTCAAACCCGTTATCTAAATAACGCAAATCAATTATATATACCGTTTACAATGTTGCCATGATTTTATTAATAGTAATCTTAACCAATTAAGACAACAAAGTCATTGCGAACCTATACATCACGAGTACCTATCTAATTATTTATCGTTCCAATTGACTGCAATTTTTGCAATTAGCATTTCGATCATATTACGCGCACTAACCGGATGTGTCCAAACATTTACGAATCACCTTTACACAAATCAGGAAACCGGCTGCCTCCTTTCGACAGTCCAATCGACCAATCTGACTTTTTGACCACAAATCGACAACTTTTACGAAAATCTACACTGACAGCAATCACTTGTCACCAACTATCGATTCCCGCGAATAAAAAAAACCGCGCGCTACACTTGGCGGAAATAACTCGATCATGCGAATTTCAGCGAATGCACATTCACAAGCCTGAGCCTCAAATCGTCGTCAAATTATCCATTTGTACCTACCTCACATATCAGCGCGTATCTCAGTCCCTTTTCCTGTTCCACGTGTCGCGGCTCTTGGTAGCATCATAGTCCTCCGAGAGTTCCACTTATTCAATCAATCTTCACTACCAGACTACGTCATCCGCCTTCTACCTCATTCACCCTTGTGATTAGAAACAAAAATGCTCAAGAAACCGGGAAAGGGGAAAACCGGGCTCATCAAGAATCACCCTGGAAAGTCCTGTTCCGCCCGCTGCTTTGCACTCACATATGCCAAAACCACACACTCACCAATGCCAAATCGAGAGCAAACTAATCACCTCTGTCGCCGAAACCAAAATCCGTGTTTATCGTTTTGCGGGGAACGAGAAATCGGGCGCTTTTTCTAGGCAAAGTACAGTCTCGTGGCGGCGGTTCCCTGAGACGGCGACGAACCAATTGTCACACGCGACGTTGCAGCCGAAACGACGGCACCCGAAAATGTGCTATCAAACGCTACGTAAGCCAAAATCTCGTTCCGGCTGGCTGCGAGGCTCGCGCGCGTGATCGGGGGTGACGATTCACGGGGTCCCTCCGCGACTGCGGCGGCCGCGTTGGGCTCAACGCCGGCGGAGACTTTGGCTCTCTGGTGGGGCGAAGCGAGGGGGCACGCTCGATCCACGATAGGGGGAGATGAAGAAGGACGCCGGATGAGTGCAAACGCGTGCACCGCCGAGCCGGGTGGGAGAGAGAGAGAGGCAGCTGGGAGTGGGGACGGGGTGGGTGTGAAGCCCCTCACACGAAGCAAATTATGAGAATTGAGAAGACGTTGCCATGGCTTGAACCGGTCGATTGATTTTTTGACGTTTCAAGTCTTATCGAGGCAATGACGTTTTGTCTTCGCCGAAAGAAACGAGACTGACGAGACGCGGCAGGAAATGCGAACAACCCAGGATGGAATGGAAATTTGTTGAGCATTGGAAAATTTTGATGCGAGGAAAAATTGGTTTGAGGAATTTTGTGAAGAGACAGCGAAAGTCCTGCAAATAATATTCGAGAACATTTTAGTCAATGTACTTAGATTTGTTGTTGTAGGTTTACTGTAAAATGTAAAAACTGAAATTTTAGGAACAATTTAAATCCACGATTTTCAGTATTCACTTGGGATTTGAGGAAAGTGAAAGGAAGGACAGATTTTTGTTTTTCGAAAACATGGGTATTTTACGTTCATTTTTGTATATTAGAAGGAATTGTATATATTCCATACATTAAGAGTATAAGAATGTTGCAAACAAAATTTCAAAAACATAAATATGAATTTATAAATTGTGTTTCAGCATTAAGAAAGACATTTTATTACTCCCACAACTGAAAAGATTCGAGACCATCTCTGAAAACACGAATGTCATAGAGATAATAATTGAAATGTGTGCATAAATAATGAAAATTTTGATTACATTTTGAGTAAGGCGAAATTGCGTATTTTGTGGTTGCCATATTCATAAAACACGCTCACTTTTGATTTCGACTTTAAAGCTGCGGTTACCGCAATAATATATTTTAATTATATTTTGTAGAATTCTCTGCGGTCGTTTCATTGGTCATTTTATATACGCGTGCGCAACCGGAACCAGAAAATATTGCAGGCGAAATGAGTTGCGAGTCACATTTGACTACCTCTCGAAAATGTATAATTACATTTACTTGATCAGCTTGGCAAGTGTCGATCTAAAATCATTTATAAATTAATCTGCGCAAAATCATCTATATACATTTGACAACGTTAAAAATACAGTGGACGTTATTCGAAAAATGTTGCGTAAATATAGTTATTGAAAAGCACGTACGATTATTGTGCAATTGTTACATAAAATTGCAGTCAAGTTGACCGAGATTTTTTTTATTTTTAAATACTGCTAATGCCACAGAATATTTTGTTTGGACACATAAAGACAACTGTTAAGATGTTCAACCTATACCAATATATAAAAAATGAAATGAAAAAGTATATAATTTTATTTTTTGAATATTTCTTTATTGTTTCTTTCAATTTATTTATACCGAAATCTGTATTAATATGTTAAATGTCTTCAAAAGAATGATGTTCTGATAAACATAAAAAAGATTTGTGTATTACTGTAAACGTGAAATATTTTAACAACGAAATCCATGTAATTAGGAGGGCCATTACAATTGTAATTTATAGTGAGCGTAAAATTTGAAACAACTCCTTGAACGAGAACGTATCAGTAAAACGCGGAGGGTCCATAACATAAAATAATTACTTTTAAATGAATACATGTTTGGCTGACTGAAAAAGAATCAACAAACGCCACATTATGACGAATACACCCTAGTCATAAAAACTTCCTATTTTCCAATTAAATAAAAATGAAATATATCGTCCGTCTCACGCCACATGAATCTTTTTCTCCATATAAATACAAGAGATTACCCTTAGCTACAAAATTCTCAACCTACATTTTTTATTCACTTAACCTATCTCCAAAAACTGTACATTTCCATAATCCTTTTCCCCCATCAATTTCCACCGCATTTCCCAACAGCTCATATTTTACTCTTAACAACTACTCGATCTACCTAAACTGATCGATCAGTTCAGCGAAATCGCCAGGTTTCTTGAATGAAACGTTAATCTTATCATGACAAATATAACTATCTGCTGCTGAGAAACTCATTACCAGTCAAAGCGCAATTTGAGGTAACGTATTGATTATAGATCATCTGAAATGTGGGAAATCGTTCGAGTTGATGTTTCTCGAAATACATGTAGCTCGGCAGACGCGAGATCACTGAGCAGAAGAAAGAGAGGGCACGCACCGTGTCTTTGACCCCCACTCCGAGGCGTTATTCATCTATATCGGTGTCTCCCCGTCCCGCCTCTTTGGTCCGCCGGAGAGGGGTGAATGCAAAACTACAAAACGCCGTTTTTCCCGACTCACTCTGGCGCGCGCATTTTCACTCAATCCGTCTGACTCGCGCCTTCTCCTCGTTTCCTTCTGCGCGAGGTAGGGACGCCAAGTACCGCCTCAATGTTTTTACCCCCATTTTGGCACAGAGCACGACGGCGCACCACGTGCGCCGGGAATATTATGAATTTTGGCGAATTGTCGGCAACGAGGGTGGCTATTGAGACGACGCGAACGCACCCCCAAGCGACTCACGGACTTGTCCACCTGCCCACTATTTGTTCAGCGTTAATACGGAATAAATAGACCACTCCCACTTTGTCGCGAAAGAAATAAGAGAAATTGTATCGACTTTTTTTGAATTGTATGTACGTTGTGTTATTAAATGTTGAATGAAGGCGAAAGATACGGTGATTTGTGCTTGGTGGATGAGAAATTATTAGATTTATGGTGCATTTGTGTTAGAGTGACAGTCATATTGTGGATAGGAAAAATAGTGTGGTAATTAAGATTTTTCGATTTAGGACCCTTGTAGAAATAAAATCTCTGAAAATCACTGAAAATCTCTGAAAAGTGATCTGAAAACATCTGAAAATCTCTGAATACTACTAAAAATCTCTGAAAATGTCTGTACATTTCTGAAAATATTTGAAAATCTCTGGAAACCTCTCAAAATTGGAACTGTTTGAATTTTTCAGTTTTTGAGAGGAAAATCTCTGAAAATCTCAGAAAAATTCTGAAAAAATTTGACACTCCCAATGTTTTCAGAATTTTTCAGAGATTTTCAGTGATTTTCAGACTTTTCAATGAAAATCTTTAAAAACTCTGACAGTTCCAATTTTGCGAAGTTTTTAAAGATTTTCAGACATTTTCAGATATTTCTGAGATTTTTAGATTCTTTCAGAGCATTTTTCAGATGTTTTCAGACCATTTTACAGATGTTTTCAGAGAATTTTTCAGAGATTTTATTTCTACAAGGGAAAGTTTCATTTTTTTTCGTGAAATTTGATAATTACGATTATACAGATATTAACCGGAATGAGATGAGTTTAAATTTAAGATGAGTTTTCGGTTGATATGTAGGAGTAAGTGGATATGTATTGTTGAAGGGATTTAGTAGCTTCTTGGTTATAAAGAAAATTAAGTCAATTGAGTTAATTTTCTTTATAACCAAGAAACTACTAAATCAAGGACTAATAAAATGATAAGAATTTGTAATAGAATAAAATTTGAAACAATAAATTCATAAGAAAAATGCTTTGGTTACTGTTAATAATGTTTCGGCGATGAGTGAAAGAATGGGAGAATCTGATTGATGAAGTCCGTAGTGCATAATAGAATACCTTTTCAATCGTATGGTCATTTGTTTTATTAAGGTTTGCCAACATTGGGCCAGTTTTGGTCCTAAATGGATGTTTTCTTAGAACTGGGGCCTTACAAAAGCCTCATTGATTCTACATTAGTCAAATATTGCAAACCCTTTGATGTAGTTTATAATAGGATATATACTAGTCTTGTATTGGGCCCTATTTGCATATCTGTATAAAATACCCCACCTAAGGGTGCAGTTGGTCAAATATAGACATAGCCCGATGAGAATATATCTCGATTTTGCACATATTTGCTCTTTAAGATAATTATTTACACAGAGATATCGTTTATAACTGAAATGAGGCTTGAATTTAATATTATATTTTTTGTAACAGTTACTAAAAAAATTGGATAAATCAGTTCGAAGTTTCAGTATGAATCGTTCCAACGACTACAAAAACTATATAACTTTTAAAAATATTTACTCTTTTATTTAACTTTATAGGAAAGAATACAAACTTAATTTTTGTTTCATTTATTAGCAATGGTCAAACGAATTTTCTATCATTTAAATGTTTATTACATTTCGATTGTCATGTTATTTCATTTATCGTGCTAATGTTAGTTACTCATACATCGACTGTAGCTTCTAGCGAATTTTTGCTTCAGAGTTGAAACTTCAGAAAACTCATCTTTTACAATTTGTCAGGTTAGAATGATAACAAATTAGTGCTATATTGTGCTGAAATAACATCCCGTTGTTTTGCCCCCATGATCTATCGTAGTTCGTTGTTGTAGAATTGCTCGTGCACATATACTACTTATAGCATTTAATTGCAAACGCCTTCAATAGAAAATGTGACATAATAAAATAATAGTAAGTAATTAGAAAATAGAAAGTGTTTCAAATCACGATAATACGATTATATTTCCTGCGGTGTTGGTACATTAACGTTATATTTCTCTAATGATTTAAGTAATTCGTTTTATTGCAAATTCGATAAAATTCCCAAAGTCTCTATTCTCTTGATTACAGTTTAATTTTTAAGTTAAGTGTTAATATTTAATATAGGTTAATAATAGATTTTCGTTTTCAGTACATCATATATTTGTTGATTTATAACTTGTTTACTCATGTAAAAAGTGTGTATATATTTTATTTTATTATTTTATATTGTTTATCTACATTAAATTTGAATTGTAAAACACTATATTATATGGTATAAAAAGTAGTATTGTAAAGAAGAATCGAAAAATATATCGTATCACAAAGTGCCGTTCGCTTTTTATCGATGATCGGGCTCTATTTTACTTCGTCAAATTGAGCATTATGCTTTTCTTCGTATTTCAAATATACTCAACGAAAAAAATCAGGGGCTGTATTAGTTTCCCCAAGTCCTTTTTCCTTCCTCCTCATCGGAATAACAGAAGAATGACGCAAGTACCGTTTCGTTCATATTTTCTATCGAGGGTGCAGGTAATTCGTAAAAAGTGGAATGTGGGAAAAAAACGTTCGCAACCCGTTAGTTTCTCAGCGAAAGGGTTGAAAGATGCCGAAAATGGGTCAGATTAGAGTTTTACCGTTTTCTTAAAGAGCCCTTTAACTACTGTAAAGTATCGTCTTTCCGCTTTACTCGTTTCCGATAAAAAATGAATAGAAGCGTAGGGAAAAATTGTGCTCATTTCAAGATACAATCATTTGTCATATTGCACCGTATGAATTTTTTTTTATTCAATAGTATTATTGTTTTATGAATTTTTATGTTTTTAATTCGATTTATAATTATTTATTTTTCAGTGAAAATTGTTATTTCCAAATTATATACAAATAACTTACTGGCATGGTAAATAAACAAAGAAATATCGTTTAAGTCAAAAACTAATCAAAATTTGTGCAAAATTGCAATATATTTTTTAGATATACAAGTTATTCTGTATTTTAATGACTTATTTGATTTATTCAACACGATAGTTAAATAATTATTACTTATCATAAGTTTTTATTATTTATTCTGATGTTGTGTCCTACTTTATTAATTCCTTTATTAATTAGCATGATGTCGACAAGAAACAAACCCTATTTTTTTTAAGCATTTAAAATATAGCTTACTACATATTACATAATTATTTTTTATCTTACTTCAAATCAATAAATTGGGTTATGAACTTCAATCAAATCGGTCTGATTTTTTTTAAGAAAAGGGTTGTTAACGCGGCTAGACAGATGCCAGAATTTCATGTGAGAGAAACCATTAGACGAGAAAGCAGGCAGACCTCAAACAAAAACCGTCGAGGGGTTGATCGTAAAAAGGTGAAAAAAAGAGGAAGAGTAGATGTGGTATTTTCGTTTCCGGGTGGCGCGCCGATTGAACGGCTATTCCGGTGTGAAAGGATCGGAAATATATATCGAGAAGCTGGGGGAAATACGGAAAAAATATATTTTATCGGGTAAAAATTACGTGTGTCGACAAAAGAGCATCATAGCGAGACTAGGTAATCGATCCAGTTAGAGCGCATTGTGCTACTGTATTTTAGGTTTTAAAATCGACACCACGATATTTTATGTGCAATTTACTTGACGTCATTATGTCATAGAGATATCTTTTACGAAGAAAAGATATCTACCTTCAATAGTACGTTGCATTTTGTATTGCAAAAAGTTGCTTTTGTTAAATTTTCAACCAAAGTTGATATAAATTTAATTTAGTTATCGATATGTAATTCGCGACTCTAGTATTATTAGAGTACAAACTTTATACATATAAAAAACATCATCAGTCTGATATTATAAATTCTTAGCTAACTCATTTAATTTAAATTATTAATTTCCCATTTTACACAGTTTTTATACACGGAAAGATCTAACAAATTTCGTATACATTCTCTGTTTACTTTTTGCGTAAGATATTTTCTAAAAAAACGCATCTCGCTTCGTGTACAAATTTTGCTAAGAATTCTACACCAATTTGGTAAAGCTTTCTTACAAATGTACAAACAGGGGGCGTGACTTACGCTAGCATTTGTAAGAATCTTTTACCAAAATAGTATACAAAGTCTGAGCAAAGTAAGCGGAGTGAAGTACTAAAATTGTATAATTCTCTGACATTTTAGTTGAAACTTTGTTTCTAATTTCGTATAAAATACCCGTTTACTAATGTTGCCAGCTTTGTCTCTACTAAAATAATAAGAATTTTCTTTCCGTGTGAGACCTGTGAGACCTGTTGTAAAATTTGTCGTAAATAAATCGTAATTTAGTCGTGCAACCATTTTTGAGTAATAGTTTTTTTCTAATAAGTTGTATAATGTAAAATCGAAAAGTAAGCTTTGCTCAGACTTTGGGTATAATGTACCAAACTGAGGATTATGTTGTTTACGACTAATTTACGACGAATTTGGATATAGAACAACTTTTATTACATGAAGTTATATATATATTCCTATGTATTCATAATCTTAGCATTCGCATAGATTATGAATAAAATTTCCAAAAGTCTAGTTGTAACCATAATCTTAATAAACATTTACTATATAATTGCCCATAATTCATTATTTCAAACATATGTTCACCTGTGGGAATTTATATCTAGCCAGGTCAGAAATATCTGTTATAATAATCAAGGAAGATTAGTGCTTTTACTTTAAATAGCAGAAACGAGTTGCGTGTGAGTTAGTCCATTAGTTTTATTGTAAAATTACCAAAAGGATATCTCAAGTAAAAAAATGATAAAAATAGTTCTAAATATATGACGGAATGATGGAAATAAATACGATGGAAAACTAAATGGAATCATATATGATCAGAATTCGATCATATTCTTGTACTAAAACAGTGAACTTTCAGATATGATTATTATTTGAAATTACAGGTATTTATAGGTTTTATTATAGGTTTAGAATCAATCCAGAGTTCACAGTTTTAGAACAAGAAAATGATCGAATTCTGATCACTTACGATCCCATTTAGATTTTCATCACATTTAGATCTATCTGTTATCACATTTTTACCCGTGATTAACTGCATGGCAGACTCTCGAGATTCACCCTGAAATAAATTCTGTTTTCAACATTACGTTAATTGGGGATTTTGAGAATCTGCTGTACAAAAAAAAGGATACATTACATTTAGTCACCAAATTATACAATTTTAAGCAAACTTAAGCAAACTTGCCTAAAATCATTAAAAATCTGATACAGCTTTTTGATTTAGGAAAATCATAAGCAAGGATGGATTAGCAAATCGGAAGCTTAAAATCAGCCCTAAAAATCATAAGCTGAATAACGGAAAATAATTTTCTTGTTTGCCGAAATGTTAATCGCGAAATTAATTTCTATTGTCTTTTTTATACAATATACATTAAATATACAGTATTTTATATAATATGCCGAAAAACGAAGAATTTCGGCGTATTTTGCAAACTACGATTATTGCCACATTGAAAACTAGTTTACATTTTAAAGTTTCAGCAAAGTGTAAACAGTCGAATTTTTTCTGGTAGAAACGTGTAAAAAAGTGAATAAATGGTGCTATAATTATTAAATGTGTGATTAATTGTTCAATCTTTCGATTTTTGAGAAATTTGTAATGTCGATAATAACGCTTTCAAGGTAACGTTATTTATATTTCATGTAAATATGACAAATCATTTTTTAAGTAACATTTTAAATTTATATTTCCTTTACTAGACTGATCAGGTAATTTCGACTGAACTATATTATAATATTAGCCCAATTATTTTTCTGTTTGTAAAATTAATTTTTTGGCTTTCAAAATTCGATTCCTGAGCGTTCACAGAACCTATTAAAAGGAAAATTCATTTTTCAAAAATAAGAAAGTCGTGACTCCTCTTAATATAAAAATATATATTATGGGTTTGTCAAAACGTTTAGCATAGTACCCTGGTAAAACAAAATGATTATTGGCAATATATTTGGAATATATTGGAAATATATTCCAAATATATTGGAAATATATTAACGCAACATTATGCAATATGTTTTCGAAAAAATATCTTATCCAGTTTTCTGCTTGTTTTGTAAAATTACACAACATTGTTCCCACATAAATTTTTAAGTTTAAATTTTTGGTTAAGAGATGTAACGTTGAAAGTGTACCAAAAAATTAATTTTGGATAAAATTAAAACACTCTCGTAAACTATTAAAACCTAAAACTGTGAAAACCCCATACAAAATTACAAATAAATAATAACCAAATGAAAAAGTATCAGTTGTGACTGTTCAGCATTCGGACATCTCAGCACTCCCATCGAAGAAGGTCCATCCAATATTTCATCGCATGAACTCCCATCAGGATTTTTTCCCACCGAACTGAAAGTAAGCCCGAAACGTGGCGGCGTATCGAGAAATCCATCAATAAGTAAAACAGCAAACACACAAGATTCATTTTTTTCTAAATCTTTCTTTCAAAGTCTGACCTTATACATAATCATCTTCATCGAGAAATTACGTACAATACAAAAAACAAAAAAAGAGGACGATAGAAATCAAGATCGTTACAGGTAAAACTTTCTTTTTTTGCATTTTCTTTTTATAACAATGTAAAACAATGACTTAATTCTTCGTAAACTAAAGACTGTACAAGTCGAAGTACAATGATGTTTCGTCGCAACATCTAGTCAACTCGAATTCTTAAACCTCTTGTTCCGGTCGCACTCTAGCTCTCATTCGCACGTCGCAGTCAGTCGGTCCCACTTAAGCCGATACCTCCTAAGAGTAACTTACTTAGAAACATCCTATGATTACCTAGTTATAACTACTAAATTTTACTACGAAAAGCTATTCTAATGTGAACTAACGCTAAGACTTCTAAAAAGCTTACGGAAAGCAGCATTGCTGGGAATTGAGTTTCTTCGAAGAGAATGAATCCATTTTTTTGGGTTTTTAATCATTTTTTTGTGTATTTTTTCCTTTTCGTTTAGAATTCACACCCGGCCAGCCCGGGCACCCGACGCCCCCGGTGCGCAGCAAGTATCCTTACTATATTATATTACAGTGGATTAGACGCTGTCGAATAAGAATAGCCAGTCAGTCTTGACGGGCGTGGGTGCCCGGGCTCACCGGAATCGTGTGCCGCACGTTAATCCTAACTAACTCTATCGTCCTAGACTTCTTACGTGGTAAAGATTACTATCTAAGGTTGTCGCTAGCCTAATTCATAGTCAACACTAACTACGCAACGTTTTTCTTCTTTCTCTGCGCATCGTCTTCATCGTCCGCTTTACTTAATCATCGCTTAATCATCCCGCGCTCTCCACCCACAATTAATTCTTCGCTCGCACCGCGTCCTATACAATATTTTATAATTACAGCGCATTTTGCAACGGGGACACGCGACTCGCGGGCCAGATGGCGCTCGATCTTGTCCAAGCGTTAGGCGCATTTGAAAGCGAAGCGGGCCTCCGCGTCTTAACTCGCTTATCTTACGGTGTACGCTCATCCTCGCACGACAATTGTCACATTTCAAGAACTGGTCGGTCGTTCTCAGCACGAAAGCGATTCGGGCACGAGTCCAGGCTCCTCGCGCTCGGAGGTAGCTTTAATTTCTTGCGTCGATTTCTTTGTTCAATAATTCCGTTACTTTGAATAGCGTCGCCCCTGTCGTATCGTTACTTGTAATTTATAAAAGTGAAAGATTAAATACTCGGTTATGTAAAGGTATGTACAACTGTCTCGTCAACGTTTTGCTTTGTTTCTCGTCCTGTTGCTTTGTGTTTTTGTTTTCTCCCTATCTCGCTCTCGCCCTGCCTCTTGCGTTCTTTCGAAGAATAGGTAAATTTATACAAAAGTTAGAAAAAATAAGAATCGTAAAAAAATGCGAATCCTAGCCATCCTCGAGTTCTTACCGTCTAACAACGTATGTACTTATCTTAAAAAATATATAACCCTGTAACTACGTATCATACACAAATGTTCATCTCGATTATCTTGAAAGATTGCACCTTTGTTTTAGAAAATATTATTTACAATTATCTGACTCTCGCTTAGATGCTACGCCATTTTATTTCTTCATCGTCTTTAACTGCTTCGTCAACTAGGTTTTGCTTTGTCTCTTAGCGTTTACTGGGTATTACCGGGTTATTTGGTCGTCAATTTTCTGTTTCCCGTGTTTCCCGTTCTCCTATGTCTGTCTTGCGCTGATTAGATAGAATGAGTCGGAAAGAATGTCCGTGTAAGTTTGAGCGGCCTAAAAAAATAGTTACCCTTTGCCTCTGTCGTTTTAACGAAATTCTGAAATCGCGTCGAACACTGCTCGAGAAACGTAATGCGCGCTTTGAGTTACGGAATTAGCGTTAGCTAATAATTATGTACAATTTTATACAACGAAACTAAATAGCGCCCAATTTGACAATTTTGCGAACTCGGGTAATGCCTCTCTAATTGTGCCGTCAGCCTTTCTTTCGTGGCTTTCGTTTGTCTGTCTTTTATGCGCATTTGAACACAATCATCAGTGGGAAAAACAACATCTTTGATTACAAGTCGGCAGAGTTAGAGGAACAAAGGACACAAATGGGTAAACACCAGTTATAAAGCAAGAATTAGTTTGCTCGCCTTCTTTATCTTCCAGTATTTACCTAATCGCTTTTCAACAGATCTGAAACTGCTGCCACTTGTAACTCAAAACATCATTTTTCCCAGTTAATGGTGGAAACTAAAACGGTGACAAAGTCAGATGGATCGTTATGTACACATAAATCATAGAGTAAGTGGATGTCAGTGTCTAATTTCAGCGACTCCAATATTTCTGAAAAAGTAGGATCATGGACCGTTAGACAGTGGAACCCTGGAAAAGTTCATCCCGGAAGAGTCTTTTGGAAGCTTCGAAGTGGAACTTGTAGGGGCGCCACTATAAGCTACGACACAAACGATTGCAGCGCCAATTCGAACTTTTCGGAAAAAGGTCAATTTGGTCCATATAAATAATTATCAAGATGTTTAGTCAAATTGTTGGCCCAAACCTTATGATCAAGATGGCGCTGCTATCGTCTTTCGAATTAAGTATCGTAGCATATGCACTAACAAAAAATCAATTTAACTCAACAGGATTCCGTTCCTGCCATCTCGAAAATCCAATTAGTACTTGAACGCAAAGATTCAGACCAACTGAACCGGAAATCAGGGGCGGAGTGATGTTGAGAGAAATGGAATTCGGGTCCAGGACGGCAACAGAACGTAACACTTTGAATCAGCCTAAACGCGCGTTCGAACGAAAATGCGACGTGATCCGGAACAACTGCTTAAACCGTCGAATAAGAGAACAGCCGGTCGGTCTAATTTTACAGCACTGTATAAAACATGTTAATGATTATATTTATACATACAAAGTGTATATACTCATCTAAATGTTGTTGTACAATGTAAAAGCTAATCTTTGTTCTCAGTCAAGAAAAATATATTTTTATAAAAAACATATCTTTCGTCCGTAACTGTATGTAAAAACTTTATACACAATAGTGCATTTCACTTTCGTCCAATGTGTTTTACGTTCCGCTAAATCTCTCAGCCCTCTCGTCCCTTTTTCGTCTCGCGATCTTTTGTTTCTTCACAATCCGGCGTGGAACGTAATCGTGCTTTTTCCGAACAGTCTCAATAAACTACACAAAACTATAACACGACTGGAAAACTGTAAGCGATGATTGAAAAGTGCCGTGACTGTGCGTCTCATGATTTTACCTCGCAATTACTCTGTCTTTTCGTTTTTTCTCCGCGTGTCATCGAATCGTGAAAAAAGGGGAGGTGAGAACTGTGCAACTCGCGAACTGCCATTCGATGTTTCATTCAATCTCCCGTGCCTGTCAAAGTTTCTTTAAAACGACATTATTGAGCATCTTTCAAAATACTTGCTTCGTATTGACCGGAAGCCATATTCTAAAACGATTTCATAAGGATCAATATATATATATATAATACGAGGATAATATTATGAACAACAATGCGCGTACTCGACTGGTTTCTCCTTCTTTTTTGTAGAAAACAAAAGTACATTTTTGTACACCTTTATACTACGCAATTCTTTACAGTTTCAGCTGAAAAAAGTATTGATTGATACTCGCGTCTCGCGCGTTATCAAAAGGTTCCCTTGGTTAAACGCTCCTTCGGCGTTTCTTTCCTAGTTTTTTCATTTCCTTTTCCCATTGAAGTCGAAGCGTGGACTCGTGCGGACGACGCGACTGCTAACAAAGTCCGGTCAATAACCAATCACCAATCATAATTGCCAACGAACCAGTTTTTGAACAACCACATGTGTCTACGGAAAATAGTTGCGCGCTATCAGTATTTACATAAATGAACCGCTGGCCGGCGAATGGCGCGCCATCTGTGCTCGATTCTCGAGTTCCAACTGTCCGATTCGAATCCCGAATTCAGAAAACGAGATAGTTGTGTCAACCAGATCTTTTCATTGCCTTTTCAGCACAGGTGACTAAATTTGTTACCGAGAAAACTAATTCGTAAGAACTGCAAACACTTCGTACCTTTTACGATATATATCGTAAAGTTTACGAATTATTTGTAGCTTTACGAATTAGTGTAGTTGAATCGACTCAATTTGTAATTCAGGTAAAGTTTACTTGACCCAATCAAATGTTTTGGTTGGTTCAAATAAAATCAAGAACTAAAATTGAGTTGTGAGTTTGAAACTCGATTCGAGCACACCAGCGCCACCTCCCGGCCGGCTCCCTCGGAAACGTCGTGCTCGCGTTCTTCCCCCGCGACGTCCTGCCGTGAAACCAAGTTGCCTTGCAAAAGTCTGCATTATAAAAATATGAGATTATATATGACATTTGTAAGTCTACCCGTCGCTCCGAGTGCCCCTCCGAGTACACGGTTTCGTTGTACACAAATGGAACGAACGCAAACGAAGTGGACAAAGCGCGACGGTGGTGTGGGTGTGTCTGTGGTGGTGTGTGCCGGCGAGTGCGCGTGCCCGCGCTCGCAAAATGCGGCCCGAACGTCCCGAGAGAGGGAAAGAACTTGCGCCGATCGGTTCGGTCTGAATCGCTTTTCGTCGCGAGAACGCTACTGCTGTGTCAGATTCGAATTTACTTTTCCTCCTTGCTCGACCGCCTGCTCCCCGTCCCATTCCATTTAGTACAAGTCTATCGGTAAAATTCTCAAAATTCACTATTAATCACATGTGATTTTGTTGTCAGTCGCAGTGACAATCGCATTGTGCAACAACGCGGCCCGCTTCCATCAGCCTCGCCCTGATTTTGTTGCGCGTGGACTCAACTCGAGCAATAATCGGTCTCTTAAAAAATAGTTCATACTGCATCTTCATCTTTTTTTTCGCCTTTTTCTCGTCGTTTTTCTCTACCCTCTTGTTCATCAAGTTGTGATGTACCAAAATAAACTAAATATATTATTTACTTCAAGTTTCAACAGTGTAAAAATCTTTCATACTTTAGATGTCGTCAATAATAGCAATCGTTAATTAGAATAATACAGACTGTATTATTGTAATATTATTCATAATAGCTAGATCGCTTCTTCTAACCCTACCCTAAATACCTGTCCGTCTCAATATTCTCCCGTCTCGCGTATTTGGTAAGAAGCTTTCTTCGTATTATCAACGCCGCCGCCTCTCGCTCTTGCCTGCCTTTCGCGTAACTCCGCGCACTCGCTATTCCCACTGAGTCTGAGGTTTCAATTAACACCTGTCCTGTCCAGGTCGAGCTCCGAATCGCAATCTTGCAAACTGACCCGCGAACCGACTCGAGTCGACCAATCGCGACTGATTATCTGTGGAAGGCTGACATGAACACTGATTAAGTCTACGGAGATCGGATAAAAGAAGATCCAAAACAACTGTTTTACGACTGGATTATTCCAACTTCGTACCTACAAAGTGAATTGTAAAAAATCTTGTTACCATAACAATTTTTAGGTAACAACTACTAATCTCGAAAAGTAAAACAGTGTTCTAACTTGCGGTTGAACTTGGAATCCGGAAGAGGTCCAGTCAGTGTTTGAAATATCAAAAACGAGCAGTTCCGACCCTACCGCCACCTGGCGGATAGAACTGATTAGATACTAAATCTGCGAAGTTTCAGCAGAGGCTCTCGGTCAAACCGAAAACCGGTTCGTCCGGCAGGTCGTTCGGGTCGTTTGATCCAATTGCCGGCGATGACTTGTGTAGGTCAGATCAGACGTGAAAAGACGAGATGAAAAGGCTTCGCTTTGGGCCTGCACATGTCACCGATAGTCGAGCGCGCGTAACTTCCTCCCACGGTCGTTTGTCAACCTTATGATACTCTTGCACTTGAATCAATTCGCGCGTCCAGCCAATTCGCGACCCGGGCGGTGCCGCGCGACCCCCGCGCCCCCTCTCGTCAGCTTCGGTGACTAGACACGTCGGGGGAGGGGGGCGCTCGGCGCCGTCGCGACGCCCTAAACACCGTTACCAAAAAATATATCTCAGCCTAATCTAACTCATGTGTCTTAATATAAAATTGGCGATAAAAAACTGGAGTATCATAATGCTACAAAAATCCGACAAAGACGAACAAATTTTCTCGTTTTGAGCACGTGTGCTGGTTGCGTTCGGTCGCAATGTGTGTGTGTGGGTTGTCAAAAGAATTAGACGGGGAAATGAGTGGGGGACACCGGCGCGCCGGCCAAATTTGCGCGTGTCTGTCGAATTCGTCGCACGGTTGCATCACTTAGCTGCCTCAATTATTATCTCGGTCTATCTATCTAGCTATCTCTCTTGCTCTCGCGTCCACATTCGCACAATTCTTATCGATTAACAAAGTTCCGACGCCACGGACGCCACTCGCGTTAGACAATAAATTAATTTGTATATTCTAGCTACGTATCCCGTCAACGAAATTACGCTCAAAGTGCGCTCGCCCGCAATGTGTGCTCGTCTGCTCGCCGATCGTGCGCCCTCATGTCCCCGTACAAAACGTACGAAAAACGGCCGACTCGAACGCCCTCTCCCCGTGAACCCCGGCTACGACTCTACGTGCCGCCAATCCTGTTAGTGGCAACTGTACATTATACAAAATCTCTACCAAATTCAACTAAACGAACGAACGACTACACGGAAACAATCGACGCGTGTCTTAACTAGAAGATCCAAAAATTTGGCTGCAAAATTCATCTTCCGCCTGCCCTGCATTGCCCGCGCGCGCTTTTTTCGCTTCCGACGTTTTGTCTTTCTTTTCCTCTTTTTCAATCCTCCCCTTGCGCTTTTTTCTTACTCCCTTTTTGTCTCGTTAGACTGACGTAAAAATATATTATAATATTTTTGTTCAGCACATCCTCGTCTAATGGATTCATCTGAAAAGGCACAATTCTAAAAAAAATATCGGTCGTATCCACTGTACAATCAAAACCGTTGATCAACTTGCAATCGCACGCATCAGTACAATGTCCTCGAAAATCTCGCTTACGATCGTCATCATCGTCGTCATCGTCTGTCATTTGCTTGTCTTTATCCCCATCGTCGTCGCGGTACGAAATTTCGACGTGAAATGTTTGGAATGTTCGACAATCAACGCAACGAGAACGATGACGAGATAGTTCGGTCAACTGGCTGTAGGAGGCGCGCGCGCACGACGACGACGCTTACGTTCGACTGTAGGATCAATTGGGGGGAAAACTAAACTCAAATCATAACAATAACAACAAAATAATCGCAATAATAGCAATAATAATCCAGGGGAGTAATAATAATAATAATAACAACAATAGCAAGCCATACCAATAACAATCACCTTAACGTATGTCACCAGTCATCATTATCATTATCATCGTCATGATCATCATCATTATTATTATTACAATCATCGTAAATCATTCGAAAAAGATGCTGTATCGTGTAATCATTTCATCATTATCTTGTTCTTATCTGAGCAGCGTTTTACAGATTCAAGTATGTTAAAATAATTATTCACACTCTCGAGCGTTTCATCTTTGACACAAACGACTCTCTGCGTAATACCTTATGTTACTTTCTATTTATATATATCATATATTATCCTGGAAGCCTAACCGCTTAGCGCTAATCGTTACGACTTGTCTCAGCGTCACGGTCAAAACTGAGTTTCATCTCGTTTAACACGTCGCGTTGTAAAAAGGAGTTGAAATAGAGACGACAAAAAGGCAATAAAAACTGGACACTGATAATAGTAATAATAATTAAAAAGAAAATAATAAGAACAACAACAACAAAATTCGCGAACGAATCCGCGCGCTCGCGCGGCGTTCAGTTCGTCCCAAACGATCAGCTCCTCCTTTCGTCCTTTCGTCCAGGTCTACGCTCCGCGTTCCACTCTCTCTCGCGCTCTACTAGTTGCAAAATATTTCTCGCCTATTTGTTTGTTTGTTTTATCATTTGTTTTTTTTTATCTTCGTTTCATTATTCGTTTCGGTTCGCCCTATCTACCTCGGTAAATTGAACGGTATAAAAGGTGGCTGGCAAGTCGATTATCGTGAGGAAGTATCTCTAACGTTGCGTCTCTCTCGTTTATCTACTCCTCTCTCTTTCTCGTGTTTGTGTGGGTCTGTCTAAGTGTGTGTGTGTCTGTGTGAGTGTCTTTCGATGGCCTTAGTTCCCGTAAAAGGAAAGTACAAAATATTAACAATAACACGGGGGAAAAAGAAACGGAAAGGAGTCGAAGTAGAAAAAAAGGGTCCGCGGGAAGGGTCGGTTCGGCAGAGTGGTGTAGAAAAGTGGCTTGTTTCGGCGCGCGGACGCGCTTTTCGGCGCGCGTCCCGGTGTCGTGCAAGTCTGTGGGTTGAGTGTACGCCTCGTCACAATGCTCGCGTGTTCGGTTTGAAAATGGCTGTCCGTTCATTGTCGACGCTCGCGTCTAACCGCTAACTGAAAAGCACGTTGAGTTCCGGCTGAACTTTCCGTCGGTTCGTCTGTTGTACGTGCGTACTTTGTTTTTTGTTTTGTTAGTTTGTTTCTTCATTAAAGATACTAAAATACGAAAGTGCATTTCAGTCTTTCGATCAACATGGTTTTCCTCGTTTGCTTTCTCGCAATGCTAACCTAATAACCGTAGTTTACTTGGGCTGTTGCGCCTGGTACTGCTGATAGGAGTCGTCCGGGGACGCGGCGTTACTCGTCTGCTCGGAGTCACCCAATGGCATGGTGTGGATGATGCTCGGAGCGGGATAAGTGTACGAGTATGGATGCGGACTTGCTGCTATGTACTGTAAACAGTTGGGGGATTAGAGTGGCGTGTTCGCAGGGAGGGAGGATGTATTGGGTTTCAATTTTTTATTTATCGGGTTAGAGATAAAATATCGAAAGAAAATGAGGATTTGTCCAAAAGAAAAAACGAGGCACTTTAAAAAATACAACATTTAGCGACTTTTCAAATCGATATAACAAGGCCAAATTGGAACTAAAGTTGATAAATGTTTGAGTCCGAAAAAAATCAAGTCTCATTTTTAATGTTGAATACTCCAGAAACAATTTAAAAATGTTTGTACTGAAATAAAATCATTGTTTGACAATTAATAACGTAGCATGCATGGAATAAGTTGAGAATGGCTTGGAAAATTTATTTAAAAATATATGAATGTTGTATAAAAATTAAATAAGTTCATTGCAGTTTATTTTTAATTTTTGAAAGATGACTTCTGACAGTTATTTCATAGCATATCCATGGTATGAAATATGACTTACAGGAGCAGTTCCGAGATGTAATGCAGACATTTGCGGCGTCAGTTGAGAAATCATGCTGTATTGTGGATTACTTGGATCAGCTGACGGCATCATCTGTAATATAATTTCCTCATTTCAGTAAACTTTCCCATTTACATTTACAGGGTGATGATTTACAAGATAAAATGGAATTGCCAGACTTTTGCCTGACATAAAAAAATTCCCTAACTAAAAAATGGTTTGATTAAGGAGACTTTGATTTTTCTGGTAAAATGGCTAAAATCGGTACTGAAGACTTTTGTTTTGCAAAGAGCTATCAATGGATAGAAAACAAAAGTTAACTCGTTTGTTGTAAAAAAAGTTAAAATAATAATTATACATTTGTTAATAATTAATCAAATATGGGGCATTTTTAAAAAGTTAAAGGTTCACCAACTTTTATTCAATTTCAGATAGAATTTTGGTAGCATTTATAGTTTTCTGGCAATCCACGACTTTATGAAATAATGTCACAAACAGGCCAAATATAGGGCTTCTATTTGAGTTTTTTTTTACATTAACATGAATTACTTTTTTCATATTGAACAATTAAAATGTAAGATCAATCTATTCATTATTAAATTCTAAACATTTTAACTAAAACTACATCAAAATCGGATCAAAATTCTAAACATTTCAACAAAAAATTAGATAAAAATCGGAAAAATGTGTGTACCTTTAACTTTTTAAAGTTAAGAATTTCTGCAAAAAAGCTTTCCAGACAATCGAGTTCAAAGCTGTGTTGCCAGTAAACAAAAATTTATCTCGCTCTAATTCGTTTGTTT
>JABFPB010000078.1:0-60892 GCA_022817645.1 Ceratoteleas bidentatus
GTTTCGTTAGTTTTGTTAGTTTCGTTAGTTTTGTTAGTTTTGTTAGTTTTGTTAGTTTCGTTAGTTTTGTTAGTTTTTCTTCTCTGAACCTTTTGATAAGTTCAGAGAAGAAAATCAATTTTCGAAAATCAATTGATTCAAACATTTTCATCGAAAAAATGAATTTTATCACAAACATTTTCCTTACAAAATTTGGTCCTCTAACGTTTTTGTTACTTCAGGGATATTTTCATTTAATGAAATATATTTCAAACTACCTCATATCTATTTAACTAATCTTTTTCTTACAAAAACAATCCAACAAAACGACACACCATTGTAAAAAACTATGAAACAAACGTCTAATGCAACTGCCACCAATGTCGGGAATTGCACGATCATCCGGCGTAGTCGCAATCGGAAATTCGCATTCGAAACACGCCAAAGTGATGCGCCGATATTTACTGTTTGCGCAATAATTAACTACTTTATCAACTAATACGTCGGCCATCACGTTATCGTTGCGAATTCATTCGCACGCCGCGTTCCGCTCGTTGCGACTTAATTATGTTATATTGAATTACACTGCGCCGATACATCGCAATGCCCCGTTAAATAATGATTACCACCGAATTATGCAGCATCGTCGATTTTACTTCTCCTGCTGATGCGAGCAAACAAACATTCGCGTCATCTTGTGACATTACTGGCATTTCCCAATTATCCGGCTCACCGTTACGGATAGTAAACGAAAAAAAATCATGGCTCAATTAAAAAAATCTTTCGATACTTTTTTAGCCATTCTTCAATTCGCCGATTTCGTCACTTTCGCTTAAACGCGCGATTTTATCGGAACATCGTGTATCGGAAAACGAAGCGAAAATTATTTATTCGCCGAGTCACGCAACGAAAACTTAATTAAAATTTTAATCAATCGCGCATCCGTGTAAAATGACAAAACGACGGCAATTTGTTTTCCACCTGATTAATCGCGCTATAATTCGCATTTAAGCGATAATCTTGATGACGAAACGCCGAAATGTTATTCATTAAGTCGCACTCGGTGAAAAACGATCCGATGCGCCGACTAATTATCAACAATCATTTGCCAAATTATTGGCGATTTTTTGTCACCGAACGGGGTAATTGAATTTCCCGCGATTCGACGTTTCGGGTGCGTTCAATTATAAGCGAAAAGCGCGGCGCGTCGCAATTTTTGTCGGCCAATTTGAATGTCACATAATTAGTCGTTTGCGTTAATTGAATCGCAGACGAGTGCAATCCCGTGATTATTTACCTGCATGAATCGTCATTTAAACCGATAATAAATTGTTTTGCGAGAATTTTGCCGCGCGAAATTGCGAAATAGCGCTGCGCTGCTCCAAAGGAGCCATACGTTCGAGTTAGCGGGCGGAAAATGAACATCCGTTAATAAGTCGACATTTTTATGTTGAACTGTGTTCAGACTCGGTGAGTTTCGTAAGGAATTCTGGCGGAAGAAATGATCGACAAAGTATGCAATGTATTTTTTTAAATATTCGTTTAACGAACTGTTTCGTTCAAAATTATTTCACATTTTTTCCATATTCATACGTTATTTAACATCAGTCAATTTTTGTTGTTTCCATAAAATTAATAGAATTGAAATGACTGATTGGAAAGAAAAATATCATTTTGATTTGCCAGCCCCTTAACTATATTTTGCACCTTCAGGCATATATATTTGTAAATATTGTTTTACTGCACCTTATCGTTGTTCTCAATGTTCACTTTCCAAACTGCCATCTCAATTATCCAACCGTTAGTTCTCTCGGGACAAAGGGGTGGAAGCTCAACTCCCCTGACTCCAGCGGTCAGACTGGCAGCTTAAAATCGCGCTTACGGTTATGACCGTGATTTCGCCCCTCGCAGTCATAAAGTGGCGCGACGCTGCTGTTAAAGCGAGTTCTCGTCAGAGGCAACACGCGATCCATTCATCGCTCGAATGGTTAAACAGCTGCGCGCGGATACTTGGGCGCGTCTGATAACGAACCGTCGTGCTATGATTATGAAAAGGGCAAACGATTTGACGATGAAAAATGGTCGCCACTTCTCCGGCTTAATCGGCCTCTATTTATTCCGCCCGAACACTTGCTTTTCCTGCAAGTTACGCTGTGTTATGTAAATACCCCGTATAAGTGAAACGCACTTTTTCAATCTCGAACAATCTGTTGGTCGTCAAGTCGGTTGTTTCGAAGTT
Source organism: Ceratoteleas bidentatus (assembly GCA_022817645.1). NCBI lineage: Eukaryota > Metazoa > Arthropoda > Insecta > Hymenoptera > Scelionidae > Ceratoteleas > Ceratoteleas bidentatus. The sequence goes on from JABFPB010000078.1 coordinate 2,219, forward strand.
TACAAGGTGATTATCGAGATAGAGCGAGGGAATTGGGTTTTAAAATGCTAAAATAAAGGAAGGTTCTGGTAAAACTACCAACAATTAGAAAATGTTTGAAACTTTTTGGAGAAAATATGTTATTAATCAATCCATTAAAACATTTTTTTTAATTGTAGAATTTAGTAATTTTTGTTCCATCGTATACCCATTTTCAATTAAAAAACGCTGGAAGTTTTGAAAATCGTTTTGAATTTCGCGCCAAAACTGCGCGAAATTCGAAGAGTGGGGATACTTAAGTTAAGAGATCGTAAATCGCAATCAATCGATTGATTACCATAAATTAGGCAATCTTCGAAAGTTTTTGGACAAAATATGTTATTCATCAATCCATTTTTTAATACATTTGTCAAATTATAGAATGTAGTAATTTTAGTTCCGACGTATACCCATATTTGATTAAAAAACGCCGGTAGTTTTGAAAATCATTTTGAATTTCGCGCCAAAACTAAACAAAATTCGAAGAGTGGGGATACCTAAGTTAAGAGACTGTACATCACAATCAATCAGTTAATTTCAGTGGAGACTTTTCGTCATAGAAAAGCCGGTTTATGACTAGTCAAACTTTTTGCCAATTCGCGAGAAATCGTCGGTGCAATTGTCGTTTGTTGGGAGGAACTGAGACGCTTGGGTAGCGAACCGTTTGAACCTTGATTAACATTTTCGATGCAACTTTATGACACCGCGAACTTTGCACTTTGGCCCACCACCTGCTGAAGGAATTCGTTACATGCCAAACTTGCCTATGGTAAAATTAGCGCGGCGCAATTTTACAAAGGTATGTAAATTTTCGGTGCAGGTTGAGGTTATTTGCGATTCGGACATAGTTTCGTTGGAATTGAAATATTTTTGTTTAAATTGAAATCGAGAAAAAACTATGCTTTGTAAAATTTCAAACATTCCTCCTAATTTTTCACCTGAGACATTACGAAATATCTTTTCTTCGATGTGGTGAAATGAAAAAATTTTCGGGATCATTCCTTAGGTTTTTTGTTAAAAAAAACTGCGATGCTTCGCTAACTTCACGTCGAAAAAACCGTTGATAAACCGAATCGAGTTGGGAAAACACACGCCCTGAAACAAATATGCCGTTTCGCTAACCTCTCGGCGAAACTCATCAATGCGCTCATTAATATTTCAGCGTCTTACAATGAGCCGCCGTAAAAATTCCCTTTGACCGGCGTTCCTCGAGAAAATTGGACCGAAATTCCCGCCACTTTCCGGCCGTTCGCGAAACAAAAGAAAATATCGGCGGGAGTCTCGGGCCGTCGAACGTTCGTAAATTTTTTATCAGACAAAAGAAGGCAATCGCGCCGCGCCAGCCATTTGCCAAATTAGCAAAAAGATGCGCGCGTGCAATTGCGATTTTATTTATGCCTCCATTTATTTGATCGTGCATTTCGCTGGCGATGCAAACATTATCTAAAATTGCCGGGAAACAGTGCGCGGCTTCCGGCTGGAACGGCCGGAGAGAGACGGCAAAAATGTCTGCCGAGGCGGCGGCGTGTCAATATAATCAAACGCAAAATTACCGTCTCGCAATAGAAACACAAATTATCGCAAAATACGCCGGCGCCGGCTGCATTTCCAAGATGGAATTTCAATTTCGCCGGTTATTGCAGTAATTGTGCTCGCAACGCGCGCAGTGTTTTCCCAGCACGATTTAAAGGACAGTCTAATTAAACCGATCACGTTGGCTGAAAGTTTTTCGAGGCGTCGCGTCTTGAGATAATTTTCGGGTGGGATTATTTGTTTATAAATTTCCCGTGGGGATTATGTAGGATAGTTTATGGATATTGAAGTAAGTGGGATGGTTTGTAGGAATCGATATATCGAAATTGGATCGATGTATCGCAAATTTTCGGTATATCTTGGTTTGAAAAGTAGGGAGGGAAATCAAAATGAAGAAGAATCATGGGTCGATATATCGAACGTATTCTCGAAATCGATGTATTGAGATGGAGGTATTTCGATTCATATTAATCAATCGATCATTATACATTGAACTATCGATTGCGTATTTTTTAATCAAACAATCGAAATCAATGTATTTCGATTAACGAAGTAGAATGGGCCAAGTGGAGTAGGTCAATGTATGGTCATAAAGGAAGTAGAATGGACCAAGTAGAGTTAGTCAGTGTATGGTCAGACTGAAAGTGAATTGGCGAAGTGGATTTGGTCGATGTATGGTCAGACCGAAAGTAGAAATGCCCAAGTGTAGTTAGTCAATGTATGGTCAGACCGGAAGTAGAATCGGCGAAGTGGATTTGGTCAATGTATGGTCAGACCAGAAGTAGAATCGGCGATGTGGATTTGGTCAATGTATTGTCAGACTGGAAGTAGAATCGGCGAAGTGGATTTGGTCAATGTATGGTCAGACCGAAAGTAGAAATGATCAAGTGGAGTAGGTCAGTGTATGGTCAGACCGAAAGCAGAAATGATCAAGTGGAGTAGGTCATGTGTGGTCAGACCGGAAGTAGAATCGGCCAAGTGGAGTGGGTCAATATAGTCAGACCGAAAGTAGAAATGATCAAGTGAAATAGGTCAATGTATGATCAGAACGGAAGTAGAATCGGCGAAGTGGAGTTGGTCAATGTATGGTCAGACCGAAAGCAGAAATGATCAAGTGGAGTAGGTCATGTATGGTCAGACCGGAAGTAGAACCGGCCAAGTGGAGTTGGTCAATATAGTCAGACCGAAAGTAGAAATGATCAAGTGAAGTAGGTCAATGTATGGTCAGAACGGAAGTAGAATCGGCGAAGTGGAGTAGGTCAATATAGTCAGACCGAAAGTAGAAATGATCAAGTGGAGCAGGTCAGTGTATGGTCAGACCGAAAGTAGAAATGATCAAGTGGAGTAGGTGAATGTATGGTCAGATTGGAAGTAGAACGGCCAAGTGGAGTTGGTCAATGTACAGTGAGACCGAAAATACAGCAATCGATACATCGAAACCAACATCTTAATAATTATCTCGATATATATCACGATACCATCGATTTACCAAAGTCGACCCATGTCGTGAACAGTACATCGAACTCGCCTAACATCGAATAGTCAATCCGATCTCCCCAACAGAATCGAAACATCTCAATCGACCTACCCCAAAGAAATCAATATCCCCCGTTCCCTCGGTACCGATACAGCGGAATTGCGAGCCAAAGAACGACCCGAGAATCGTGCCCGGCCAATTTTCGCCGGCTCGAAAAAAATACGCGCCGACGCCTCGCGTCCTCATTTTCGCGTGTCTTCCAACAACTTCTTCCCGTATTTTCGCCCGGATTTGTGTCGTACTTTCCGGGTCGTTTTGTTCCGGGTGTGATAGCATCGGCGGGCGCGTCACGCGAGAAAGTTGTAGCATTCATTTGGCCCGCAACATCGGTGATGATAACCCGATAAGTGTTACGCCAGAGTCGTTCGTTCTCGTGTAAGCCGGGCTTTCGTCGCGCTTCATTTTCATCGCATTTACACGCAGCCACTGCCATTTCGCGTCAGTTTACTTAGTACGGAACGAGAGCTGCGCTTAATTGTCTCGTACGTTGCGCGAGATTGCGCCGTCGTAATACATTCCACTTATGGCTGCGATGGCGCGTCCGAACGATCCGTCGATTTTTTTAAATTTGCCGCGATATTGCAGATGGCGCTGCCAACGACGAAAAATGGCGAGATGGCGGTCCCAAACGACTTCCTAGATAAAATTTGAGGCTAGATTTTTGGTTGAACTATATTAAAATTTTACAACTTCCTTACAATTTCACAGAAATTTTGTTTGTGAAGTAAAAATTGAGGTTAGGTTTTCATAACTTAAACTGTTTTTAATTAGTTGAATGTTAAGACTCCCCACTCTTCAAAATTTGGTTCGTTTTGGCGCGAAATTCAAAACGACCTCTAAAATTACTTCGCCAACCGAAAGGCAAACATAGATGGCGCTGCAATTGGGGCGATTAGATGGCGCCACACTAATTGCAGATGGCGCCACGCTAAATACAGGTGGCGCTCGTGCGAAATTCGTCGAAATTCGTCGGAATTGTGGCCTTATCTCGAGTCGACTCAACCGAACTGTTACTGTAATTGTTATTTAACGTTTTAACGTTAATTGCGCGCTCGCGACGATAGATAATACGGATCCTGCGTGCGCGCGCCGAAACAATTTCACTCATTACACGGAAATTACGTTTGCGCATATTACCCGGCCAGGTAATACGAGTCGGGCCGACTGCAAAGGGTGACAATATCGCGAAAATGTCTCGGCAAAACGGCTCCTCGAGATTGTTTGACATCAAACTGCGGGCTGAATGTCGTCGATTCACGACGCCGGATTACTTAACAGGCGTAATTTAATCAGGCCCTTAATCGGCCGTAATTGCGATGAAAAACTTGTTTTTGTTTTGCCGAGAGAAATCGCGATGATTTCGAGGGATTTCGCGTGGATTCGAGGTGGAAAAGAGGGTCGCGGGCCAGAAGTTAGGTTTATTTCGGGACTCGAAATCGGGGGCTGTAAGTTGCCAACAAATAATCCAATTGCGAACTGTTACGCGGCCGAAGTTTGCGTTGAGCGTTCGGAAACCGAACGAAAGTTGAAAAAGTTCCGGCTCTTTGTTCGCGGACGCAAAAGTGGTCGGTAATTCGGCGCACTGTTGTAATTAATTAAGTAAAGTGTCCATTACAATAAAATACGACGCGCGCGCGGGACCAATTGCTCAAATGGTTAATGGGAAAGAGAAATAGATTTTATTGTGCAGCGAAATCAATCAATACAAATAAGATCGACGGGAAACAAAAGTGCAGGCGAAATCTAATCAAGCACATGAGGATTTAAGTCTGGCTGTTGTTTGTTAGGAGCGATTTATTTGCCGAATAAACTCGACTGTATTAGTAATGAAGAAGAATCAAACACGGCCGGGTCAATAAGGTCGCTCAGTTCCGCTCATATCGTGACGAGTTTATCAATTTTCAATTTTTTAAAACTGAAAAATTTAACGTCTTGATTTTTGAGGTTTAATTTGTTTAAGAATAATGTTTATGGTAAATAAAACCTTAAGGCGATTCACATAAAATTAAGCAACTGATCTGTAGAATCTGTAGTTATACTTCACCTTGGTTGCAAGATTAAACAGAATTTTTTTAAATTCGTGACAGGTAATGCTGTAATCGAAACAACTTTACAATCCTTTTTTATAGTGAAATATTTACCAAATGTTTATAATATAATATACAACAATTTTTTCACAACTTAATTTATTTCGATAATTGTCATTCCTTACCAAAGACTAGCAGACATTGAAATTACCAAGATGAAGAAATTTAAACAAAAGTTTATTAATTTTCATTTTCCTGTTAGAAGAAAATAATAAACCGTAAGAAAAGATGAAAAATGAATTCGTGGATACAATCGACATATCGGTAAAGTTAGTCGAAAATTGGATCACGTATCAATGGCGATATTGCATTGCTCTTAATCAGAACGCGGACTCGCATATTGGCATCGCATAACTCGAATAATCGTACAAGTTGCGCGAGTGCTTAAGCCTAAATGACAGGACCCCCGTTATTTAAGAACACTATACACACTGCCAATTTACAAACGGTCTCGAATTATTTCATCCTAATTGCGAATTAACTTCGAATAATATAAGCTCAGTTATTGAAATAGTTTGAAACCAAATTTAGTCTGCTTATTTGTGTTCAAGTTATTATCAGACTTTAACAGTATCCATAATAACCTCCTCTGCTCGTCTTTACACAAACTCTTACCATTTGCCGTATCTATTTGTTTAATCCGGCGAATCATATCCCGAAAATCCGAATGCCAGATTCACTAAATTCACAAAACTAGTAAAGACATTTTAAATCAAAATGATTTCTCCGAAAAAGAAAATTCCATTCTGAGACAGAATCTTCTTTTCGATTTCGAATTTATCAGTGTAGCTAATTCGAAATTAACAACGCGAAAATGAAAATTTGGCGGGAAAATGTTGAATTTGAAATAAGCAAGTGATAAGAGTAAAGGCTTAGTCAGCCATGATTAACTCAAAACACGGAATATTAATAGCGATCGTTTTTCTTTTTATCCTCCGCGTTTTTCGAGATAAACGTTATTAAAAACGCAGTTAATTTTCGAGCGTCGTCAGCGCGTTGCAACATGTACGACCCGGGTTTACTTTGTTTAAGGGGAGTCGCGGGAGAAAGGTGCAGCGTTTTTTGCCGAAGAACAAATTTTCGTGATTTTAAAAGGAATTGTTAACGAGTGCGACGACTTTTAATATAATTTAGTTTTGCACGGTAATAAGCGAATTACAAAAATTGTCCGGCGAAATTTTGTCGAATTATTTAGCAGCCGCGTCGAAAGCGAACGCTTTATTTTCGTGCATTCATAATGTCGCGCGAATTAATCGCTTAACGCGATTCCACAAGGACGTTCCGTAACGAGACGTAATAAAAATCGCAGACGCGCATTGGTTCGCAATAAAGCAGCTTATTAAAATGTCAGAAACGAGCATGAAAAATATTTTATAGCCAAACAAGGTTGCGCGGCATATTTCACGTTATTAAAATGTAGTTACCGATATGCGCAAGTTATTTTTCATAACAACGCGCTTTCTTTGTAAAATAGTCGAATTATGGCCGAATTTTATTATTTATGAAAATGGGTTTGATGAAAAGCGATCGTTTGTTTGTTGTTCGGCGGAGCCTTTTCGGTATTGCATTATTAATTACAAGATTTACGTTTTTGCGGGTTTCATTATGAAATTAGGAATAATTCTATGAAACGTTCTTTTCTCATTTTCTGTGTAATTAAGTTTGTTTGATCGAGGAGTGATGGTTTAATTTAATTAATGCAGATAGATATTCGTATTTCTGTAGCATTTATGCAATATTGAGAGGGTATTATATGCGATGTTTTCTTTTATTCTTTTTTCATATTCTTTTTATTTGATTATCTCATATAAATACGCACGTGGATTTATATACGCTGGTATTTTATTGTATTAATAAGAAATATTTATTGTAAATTGTTTTTCTCCCTTTCAACGATAAATCAATGGCAATATATCAATTAAATCATCTTTATTACTGCAATGTTTATTTGATAATTCAGTACAATTATGTATCATTTACGTCAAATTGTATAGAATATTTGTCATTTATTCGTACGGGAAAAGTGATAAATTTAAATATCATATATTTAGGTATGAATTTCAGATAATTTACAAATATGAATTTTTTTACTATTTAAAATGATTAATTCCCTTCTTTAAATTTTCAGTAAAAAAATTAACTTTTCCACTGCTCCAATAGAGCATATTTCTAACCGTTTTTCGACTTTAAGGATGTCATCTGACCGTCAAATGTTTGAAAACTGTTTAAAAACATTTGTCAACGTTTTAAAAAGATTTGAAAACATTTTTAAAACGTTTACCAACTTTTAAAAAACGTTCTTTGACCTTTAAAACGTTTAAAAAACGTTCTTTGACCTTTAAAACTTTTTAAAAACGTTCTTTGACCTTGAAAACGTTTTAAAAACGTTTTTTGACCTTGAAAACGTTTTTAAAGCTTTCTTTGACCTTCAATACGATTTAAAAACATTCTTTGACCTTTAACACTTTTTGAAACCTTTAAAACCGTTCTTCTCTAACCGTCATACAACCGTAGGGTAGTATTTAATTGTTGAGTTTACTTTAAAAATGCACGCTACCTATCGGATTTTTCATTTCCTCGTGAAAATCGCGTATTGACGGGTGGCGTTGCGCCATCGTCCCGCGTTCGACGCGAAGGTCGCGAAGATAACGGATAGACCTGTCTACGGTCGTGCATCACGCGCGACGAAACATTAAATTAAAATTGCGCCCGGGCCGGCGTGGCGCAAACGACTCCGAAATTTACTGTTCATTAAGCGTCGTTATTTCCGGCCGTATTAACGCGCGAAGACGCCACTTTTCATCCACCATCTTGGCCGAGTTTACATCCGAACGAGCCAACTTTTGGTTTACATCTTTATTAAACGGCGAACTCGCGATTAATACGCCGTAAACTGCGCCATTCCGCGTCGCTTAGGACAAACGAAAGATGGCGCCACGGGACACCAAGTGTGTTCCGCGCCACGATTTACAAGTACTTTACGCGATTTACGAGGCAGCCGCTAATGTCTGCTCGAAAAAACGCGACGATTGGCTCATTCTGTCGTCTAGATGGCGCGGAAGTGTGTTTTCCAAACTTAAAGTTAGGTTAGAATGGCGAGGGTGGAGACTGAGCTTAAAAACAATTTATTTAGAGTCATTAGAGGTTAGGTTAGAATGGGAGTAATGTAGAAATACATTTCAGATAACCTTAATTAAAAAATGTTGTTAAAGAATTGACTTGAAGATTTTTTTTATCGAGGAACGAATATTATAATAAACTTGAGTAGCCTTTGAGGAGTTAACCTAAATTTTTTTTTAATTAAGCTTCAGAATTTTCGGTTTTAGTTCTGTTTGAAATGTTGAGTATTCTCAGAGGAAGTAAATAACACCTGATGGAACATGGGGAAAAAAGAATTTTCGGCAATTTTTTGACATTTTATAAATTACTCCTCTTCCGCTCTAGAAAACTTTACTCATTTCCGTCGGCGTCGGAAAAAAAGGATTACGATTAATTTTGCTCGCGCGTTTTTCGCTTCCCAAGCACCGAAAGATGATTTCTTTTCTATTTTCTCAGCTTTATTGCCCGGCCAAAAAATGCACACTCGGGTATTTTCTTCTCGCGCGCGCTCATCCCGTGCCGGCTATTTCCTGACTAAACTTGGCGCCCCGCGATACGCGAGCGAAAATGCGAAACTATTTTCAATCTGATCCATCTTTCGGATCCGTGTAGACAAACTTGTTATATAAATAAACGACGCCGAGCGATCATTTGTTATCGAATTGCCGGCGAACGATCGATAGGGCGGTTTAATGAAAACGACATTCGATTCTTGTCGACGATTCCGAGATAACTGAACAATTTTTTTTTGCTTTCACGTGTCGAACTGTTCATTTTGTTTGCCTCGTCAAATTACATTAGATGCCATTTTATCGGAGGAAAAATGAATCTGATGACGATTCTTGATTGAACAACGATATCGATGAAAATAACTTGAAAGGCATATCGAAATAGACGTGCCTCGATTAATATATATCATCGTTGAAATATCTCGAATTTTATAAAAAATTCATTTATCTTGATAAATGATGAAATAATGTATCTCAAACGATTTATCGATTTATCGAAAAATCGTTTTTCGATAAATCGATTTATCGAAATTTATCGAAACATAAATTGATTTATCGAAATTTATCAAAACATAAATCGATTTATCGAAATTAGCCTGTTTCGATCGATGTATGGCGTTCGATATTTCGATCTTCATAATTCTTGAGATTTCAATTGGTTGGCATGTTTCGATCATTATATCGAATACTGTCGATAGAAAATATATCAACTGTGATAAATGACGATTGTGAAAATTCGATATATGTCGAAGTCGTTATATCGAAATCGATATATCTACCAGTATCTTTCAATCTATAAGTCAAATACTATCGATAACTAAAATGTATCGACTACGATAAACTTCGATTACTGAATTCCACGTCGGCTAAAATTCAATCAAAAACTAAAGCCACGATATAATCGCGATATCTCTGATGATATTTACATCGCGATGTTTAGATTAATGTTATCGTGATTAACGAAATTCGATCCACAAAGCGATAACCCTGTATCAGAAAAAGTCAACGAAAAAAATGTGTCAAGAGTGAATAATTGCGGTTCATTTGCAATACGCGAACCAAGTTTTCCGTGGCGATTTGTTTCGCGGTAGTTTTGCAGTTCGCGAAAACTCATTTTTCAGAAACGAGAGAAGCTGGCATTTCGTAAGGTATCGACCCTACGTAAAACCGATATTTCGAATGTCCCCGGGGTACAATTTCTTAGCAATATTTTTCCACTTGTTCGTGGAAAAGTAATTTATTTTGCGGAAAAGTATGACTGACTGTTTTTGCCGCCTCGCTTTGTTCCCCCTCTCTCTCCCTCTTTCTCGCAAACTCACCGTCGACCATTTTTTTAACTCTCTCTTTTTTCATCGGCTCCGTTTCGCCCGTTTTTTCGCTGCCGTAGAGTCGAATTTTAACATCTTTAGCATTATCAATTCATGTCGACGTCCGAATTGGATTCCGACGTATGATTCACTGCGCAGCCGATTGGCCGAGCGACGATGCTCTGGCTTACATCCACGGAAAAAAGTCACTCCGGACAATGTCGGCAAATGCGCCGTGAAATTCACCACCCGATACTTTTTTCGCGCTTTATCGAAATGTATATTGCCATTGATTAATCTTTTGAAATTTCCGAAACGCCCAAACCGATTTCTATTGATACATTGAATATTACCGGTAATTGAATTATATTTAGAAAAACAGCGAAGTATCTAATACTCATAGATTACGATTTATATCGAACACTGAATTTGATATATATCGAAATCGTTATATTGCAATCGCGATATCGCCGTTAATATATCGATAAAACATATTTCGATTTCTCTCAGTATCTTTCGATCGTTGTATATCGAATGCTGCTGCGATATACATCGATTACTTAAATCGATGAATATCAAAATCGAGGTCAATCGTAATCGAGATATCGAAATTAACCCATTTATATCGATAATATTTGACATATCGAAATTAACCCGTTTATATCGATAATATTCGATATATCGATAGTAATCGATATATCGATAGTAATCGATATTTCGAATATTATGGATATATCGAATACTATCGATATTCGAATACTCTCGATATATCGAATACTATCGATATATCGAATACTATATAATGCGACGCCAAATGTGCCATGAAAATAACCACCCAGGACGTCAATACTTCTTTCGCACTTGTTTCGAAATTGCGTTGATTAATCTTTCGAAATTTTCCGAAACGCCCAATCCGCCAAAAACGAATCAATCCAATTTTGATTTTCATTTTTCAACGTCGAATCCAATTACGCAAATTTAGCGCGAGATTAAACTCGGTTATTCGAAATCGATGAAACGTGGATTAAACGGCACAGGCCAATTTACATGCTCGTCGTGTAGAACATTAATAAACGACTTGCGGCAAAAACGGGCGGAATGTCGGTGCGAAAAAACGGGAGAAAGCGACGGCGAAAAAAATGAACCGCTTTTCGCTATTAAGCGTCGTCAATTTTGCCCGCGCCTGACAATTGATTGATCTATTTACTGCGTCGGCGTAAAACGCAATCCGAGTGGTTCTCTAATTATTTTTATCGCTCGCAGTGAAACACATTTTTTGCCACCCGTCCGCTTTCGGGCCGCGGCGGTTTGCAGACGATGCGATCGTGTAAATCATTGTTTTACCGTGGAATCGTAATTTACGGCTGCGGGACGCAACGAAAATGCGGCATAATTGCGCGTTCGTGGAACACAGCTTAAATTTCCTTCATGCGTTACAAATTATATATACAACGCGGTTATCATAAATAGGTAGTACATAAGATCCATTTTATTTCCGCGGAGAATCAGCGGAGGAAAAGGCTTTACATCACCTCAAAAAGTCGTTTAACCTAATTTAAATAATATTACAAATTCGTTTACAACAAATCGATTACGAAAAGGTCCATTTTATTACACTGCAAAGTTTCTTCAACTTCTTTTCTTCCTAAATTCACCCACAACATTTTATTTTCTTGCAAAGAATCACTAAAAACCTCGATTTTGTCAAACATAACCTCAAAAAGTCGAAACACTGAAACAATAGCCATCGTTGAAGTCCTAAAACGCCTCTGCCTTCAAACCATCCAAACTATTATGACAAATTGCAAGCTATACCATGAAAATGGCGACAAATAAACAACTTCGCCAGATGGCGCTTCGAATCGTTAACTTGCAATTTCGCGTCGCAATCAGCGCCATAACGGCGCGATTTGAAACAACCTAAAATTCGGAACACGTCGTTTCGGTTCTCAGTGTTCGAATAAATTATAATCCTCGGACGATAAAGCGGACTTCGCGATTAACAAACGTCAATAAACGATCTTTACTCGAAATTGATATTGTCGTCTGCGCGCAACTATTTCCCGACGACCGTTTTACGTGCACTTTAAGTTGCCTCGAACGGACGGGGTTTGGGGGGAATTGCGGGGGAGAGGGGGGGGGGCTTTCCGGTGGAAGAAGGATCGCGCGAAAACGTGCAGGTAGGTTAGGTCGAAAGTGATATAAGGCACGGTCGAAGGGGTTTGAATTACATCGCTAACGTTCCGTTGCGACTATATCGCGCGGGCGTAATTTTTATCCGTGTCTTACTCAAATTCTAACGGCGAAATGCTAAGAAATGGGCGCGCGTTTTTCTCCGTTTCAGGTTATTTGAGCTCAATCGAAAAAGATGTCGGCGAAATTACGTACTTAATCATAAGAGGCGCGCTTAACGTTGTCTTGCTTTTTGCCGGATGAAACCGCGAGGCGCGCTCTGCAGGGAAAAAAGGACGACAAGTTATTGGGTTGCACAGAGGAGGGGAAGGGAGAGGGGATTGCGGTAGTACTGCAGGTCGAACGACGTTTCGGGTTCAAGGAAATTGCAATGTTTCGGAATTTAACCTAAAAATTGAAAATAGGTTAATGAGGGGGATAGTGTGTTAACCTTAATATACCAAATTAGGGTACACCCTGAATCGTTTTTTAAATATAGTTATCAGATCTTACGCCGAAAATGAACGAAAAATGTTTAAGTCAACCTAAATTTTTTACTATAAAAAGGATATTCAGTAGTAATTTAGCGACTGTTTTCTAAACGAATGGATACACTTTCCCACTGTAGTTTACTGCACCAACTCGAAAGTTTCGATAACTTGAGGGCGATAAACCCGACGAATTACTGTTTTTCATTAAAAATCGCGACTCCCGTTAATAACAATGTATATCCCCACGATAAAGTTTTAATAATAAAAAAAATGCGCGATAAAAAAGTTGGGCCAATTCAAACTTAGATATAACAAAGTTATGTATAATAAAACCTGTTTGATAAGGAACTAAATAAAGAATGTTTTTTTTAATCGCGATAGCATTATTTGTCACAACTATTATCTAAATCGTTGGCCTATCGAATCATATCGGCATCGCGATAAACGTTAATAAAACTTGTAATAAAAAATGTGTGAACACTCGGGTTTGAAAATGTTAAATAAAAAAAAATGCGAAAACCATAATTTAAATTTAAACATTTAACCTGGTTTTACTTTGGCAAAAGTACTTGAATTTCGCGCCAACATTTGTCACGTGATTATCGCCGTACACACGTTTATCTCGGGGTCAATTTAGCGCACAAATTAGCGGGATTACGGGACGAAAAAGGCCGCGCGATTTTCATATTGCGACATTAAATTACGCTGTTAGTTACGATGACAATAGATAAGCACAAAGGGGCCAGATCGATTGCCCGCTTAGAAGCCGATCCTCTCTCGAGGCGCATTATGCAAAACAGTCGGACGTCATAATACTGTTTCCACGAGTCTTGCGAGGCGAACGCGAAATAAAGCGCCCGGCCGCTCTTTATCACGGCGGCTCGCAGAAATAACAACAACGGAACGGGAAAGTCCCGTTTGGAAACGGAAGGAACGTATTTTTCATTCAGTTGCTTACATAATACGAGATATAAAGATAATGCAGTGCAACGATTACCGCACTACCGTTTCACTTCCTTTTAATTACATTTACAGTTTATTGCCGAGCGACACGTTTCCGCGCACGAATTCAAATTTCGCGACGTTCGCGCCTTGTCGTCGTTTTTTCATTTTTATCTGTTTGTATGTTTGGGGTTGGTAGGTCTGGTAGATTATCGCATGCAAAGGTTCGATATGGGAACAGTTTTTTTATCAAGATTTATTTCTTTTCTCGCATTGCATTTTTTGCTGTTCGTAATTTTTTTCTATTCCAACTATTTTTAAGTATGCCATTCGATTTGAAATATTTGAATTTGGCGCCAAATTTCGATCTAACAGATATTTATAAAAAAGAATATGCTTCTTTTCACCGAAACAGGCGTTTTAATATTCCTTGGAAACTTATGCCGTTTATGGGAAAAAACATTATCATGCAAAATGGCGCCCAACCTGCAAGGCTGTCAATCTTCGGACAAAAGTTTGATTGACAAAACATTTTAAGTGGCGAAATTTAATATCGCTGCAACTTAGACAATCTTATTTAAGGCATGAAAAAGTTTGACGTGAGACGAAACTCGATTAGACGTCGTCAAAGCTGATCAACGTTTTTGCGCGTAATTTTAAGACGGAAGTCGAGGTCCTAGGAAGATTGTTGTTTTTCCCCTGTAAAGTCATTTTTATTGACATGGACAGAGGCGATGATATTTGAATTTAAATTTCGCGCCATCTTTAGGTGGCGCTGCAGACAATTTACTTAAGTGGGAAAATTAAGTGGGAAAGCTGACACATTTATCTAAAGTTTTCAGTTGTATGTTAAAAATGCTTTCATTTTGTAAACAACTCAATTATGTCTAATCTTACCTTGTAGATGGCGCTTCATACTCTTAACTTTTTGAAACAATTTCTTTTTTTTGCACATTATAGGCAATTAATCAAAAAATGTAATATGTTTTATTACTCGAGTTTCGATACAGAAGGTACCTGCTTAAAAAAGTCGATTTGTAGATGGCGCGACGTATCCTTGATATTTCTCCGCTCACCAAAACCTATTTAACAAAGCGAAACGGAACGAAAAACTTATCATTTGTTTCGCGCGCCGTCAAATCAAATATGAATTTGCAAATAGAACTTGTGTTTCCCAGTTCGAATTTCGGCTCGCGAACGTGCAACTTTGTTACATGCAATTTGACGTTTTGTCGTCCGTTCTCTGTAATTCCGGGCGCGCAGTTTTCAAGTTTACCTCTTTGTTCACGGCTCTGTCATGTGTAACTTTCGTCTTGAATTTTTACCGCCGCGGTTTACGGGCGCGCAATTTTTCCCGCCATTTTCGCGAGTTAATTAACATTTCCTTTTTTCCGTCGTCCGTCCGCACGGTTTACTTTACTCATTTCGATTTTCCAAAATGTGTCAGGCAAGGCTTCCGTCTTTCCTTTGGCACAAAGGACAGTCAAATTGCGAAACATTAGTTGAACGGGAGCTTTTAATTGGAGCGAATGTTTGGATTGCGCAATTGATATAAATAATGAAAGCAGTTGGCCGAGTTTTAATGAAGCGTTTTTCAATTAACGAGTTTAATTAAATGTAAGTTTTCGCGCAATTGTAAGCGAGTCATCGAGTTGTTTCAACATTTTTACCTCGACAGCGCCGCGCGTTTCTTCGCCTCTAATTATTGTTACTTCCTTGTTTTCTCGCATTTTTAATTCCGATAATGTTTCCGCGCCGGAATCGATTGCTCCAAGCCGCGCCTTGCTCTTGGGTCTTGACCGTGGCAACGTCACGGTAAAGAACGTCGGCCTCGAGGAAAATTTAATAACCGACGATTCCGCGGTATAGCTGTTGAGCGGATTACTTGAATATGTTGATGAATTTTAAAACAAATGTGCTGTAAATATTAAAGATGCTGTATAGAGATATTTCTATTTCAAAATATAAGAATCGATATATGTCCAATTCAAAATATAATTTTTTTTTAATTTGTAAATTGTAGTTAGTAGAGCATGTATATTATTTTAAGTAAACTTGATCGAATGAGATGTCGAGACATTGGATGCAAATTTTTATTTTTTCATACGTGACATTGGATGTCATATTCCATATTATAGAATTAAGGTTAGAGTATACACAAATTTAAGGATTTTTATAAATTTTTCAAATTTTACATGTAAAATGTTTCATGCGTTGCATTTGTATTTTCATTTTTCCTCTATGATGTATGGTCTTATATAATATCAATTTTATGTCTGACGCTATATGGCCTTATATTACTTTTAAATTTCTCTACATAGGCTCCATATTTTAATTTTATCAAGGCAGAAAAACAAACTAAAATTCTTCTTATCTTCAAAATCCCACTTGAAATGTTGTTTGAAAATGCAATTGAACGCTCGACCGTCCGTAACTTTTGCGAGTGTCGAGTGTCGCCGAAATCTCGTTTCACGCAAAAAAGGCACTAACAGCGTCAATCAGGGCCTTCCCTTCGGCGAAACTTTACGCCCAATTACCGGTTTCACCCTTGGCTAACGAAGACGTCGCACGCCCCGAGACGAATGTAATCGCATTCCGAAGTTCAAGATATAGAGTTTCACCTTTAACTTCTTCCGCGCGAATGAGGGATAAGAAGATGGCCGGTTGAGCGGGGAGGGGGGTGGCGGGGTAGGGGAAGACCGGGAAACCGGAGGGTGGGGGGAGGGGAGGGGTAACAGAGAACACTCCCGGCGCTCGGAAACAAGTTGGAGCTTTGCATAAGCCTCGGGCTTACGAGAGCAAGAAATTCTGCCACGTGCCCAGGGCCGAAGCCATTCGCGCAGCTCGTTTTTCTACGGCTTCGTCGCCTTAACCGGGAATGCATCGGCGAAGATTTCGCGCGGAATTTCGGAAAACGACGCGTAAATCGACGACACGAGAGGCGGCGAACTTGGGTGTGGCTGCTGGAAATAGTTCGGGTGGATCGACAGTTTTCGGGCAAACGATTGGGGATTTTGGGAATTACACATTTTTTTAAATAAATTGTGTAATGCCCACATTTTTTTAATAAATTGTGTAATACCCTAAATAAATTGTGTAAAATTCGAAATAGTTGGGTGTGGATCGACAATTTTTGGGCAAACGATTGGGGAGTTTAGGCACTACAAATTTTTTTAATAAATTGTGTTATACTTTTACATTTTTAACTTGCAAAATCTCTTAATGTTCGTTCAAATGTTTGTAGTTGATTTATTTTTTAAATAAAACCATGAATCAAAAGGTTCAACAACTTAAAATTTTTGCATTTTTAGACTTGCTTTCTTTGAGGATTCAAGTCTTGAAATGAAGAACTGAAAATGACTACATTTAAGACTACAGTTAAAATCTTTTTTTAACCCAAAACATCTGTTCTGAACTTAAACTACGAATTGAACAGAATCTGCTTCTGACGTTTAGAATTAAACTCTAATCATAAAACCGTAGAAACCCAAAAATTAAATATAGTCCGCTAAACATTTTATCGTCAATTGCTTTATTTAACGTTAGAACGGAGCTACTCGAATCCGCGGCGCGTAAAGGATTTCATGGACTGTAATTTTGCCCGTGACGCTAACAAATTCCCTCAAATGAAAAATGTAAATTTCATTACCCCCTTTATTATCGGGAAACACTAAAACAAAATTGGATTAACAAAAGAAATAATTGATGGCGTTACATTGCGCACGCGGACATAAAGCAGAATTGGAAAATCAAGAGGAAGCGAAACAAAAAGGAGAGAGCGAGCTGGCAAGAAGCGAAAAAATGGACGGCAGCGGACGAGGAAGCAGCGGCGGAAAAAAAGAAACGCTATGACAATTAAATTAAACCCCATGACAAATGGTTCATAAACTTGAGTAATACTGACATTCCTCGGGCACAGTTAAACGCGCAGCATATATCTTTGGCTAACAAATTAAAGTGCGGCAAATTTAAAATTGAGCAGTCGCTGATGGAGGGCGCGATATCGTCGGCGCATCCGAAATGCATCAAACCGCTCAAGATGCGCGCGATAAATATTAACCTTTCATCAGGACCGCGGTTAAAATTCATTGGTCATATCTGCTGCGATACAGCTTTTTTCGACTGCCGGGAAAAAATTGATCGGGAGGTTTGGTTCCAAAAATGGACTGAAATGAAACCCTTCTGAAACATTTTTGGGGATATTTCTGCACCGAGAAAAATCTCATGCTGAATTAACACGAATTCCTGTTATTACAAAATGAAATTCATGCAGATGTTGTGCAAATATTTTTTAATGTTATTTTAAGAGGCTTTCAAATATTTTAAGGGATTTGTAATTTTGATTTTTTAAGTATTTTGAAAACTTTTTGTTAATAATAATTTTCAAAAATTAATATTTTTCTAACATAATGTTTGAGAAATATTATTAAAAGAAATCATAAACAAATTAATCATTACAATTAAGAATTTGAAGGTACTTTCTGAATAAATGAATTAATGTAAGAAAAAATTGAGCTCCGAATAAAATTGCAATGATTCGTATTTTGAATTGCAGGCACTGGACACTGCGATTGTTCCACGACGGGAGCCTTTTTTCCCGGGATGCAGTTTTCGAGGGCTCACGCGGACCGATATCATTCGATACATCGCATTCTTACTCCGGCACGATTCTTGGTAAGTTATTACTCGTAATAAATATCCGAAAATGCACTGCAGATGGTGAGCGAATAAATCAGTCGGAATAAAAATATATACAGCGTTCCGAATGGCGCGTGTAAACTAAAAACTTGACAAGTAAATTCACGAAATTTATAGATTTGAGTCGAATTCTCACAGGCTGTTTTTTCCGAAATTCAATCGGACGAAGTTTTCGGATAACCCTTCTAACATCGAAAAAATTCCAAAAACTACCCTAAAGAAATAAGGATTTCATATAGAGAATTGATAACCTTAAAAAAGCTAAGGTTATATATTTCCAGACATATTTCCAGAGATTTGAACTTTAGTCCAGAAACTAAAACATTTACAAATAAGTTCAAAGAATAAAAAATTGTTATACAATATTTTCAGATTCAGTGCTTTTCAGACATTATTTTTAAAGTGTGCACATTTAGATTTGTCATTTCAAAAAAAGGATCGTTTCATCGTTCGAACAAGTCGGAACGACGAAGCGGAAATTTCGCGATTCTGATAATAAACTTGAAATGACGTCGCGAAATTATTCCGGCACGGATAACGAAATAACGCTTATTGACTATGAAGAGCGAATTAAATATTGCCGTCGCCGTCGTGCAATTTTTTCGAATGCATCGCGCCGGCGGAGCGCGTCTGCAAAATTCATAAATAACGTCGTCTCGCGCGAATTTTACGATTATTCTTTCCGCGGCGTTACAAAGTCGGATTTAAAGGCGCGCGAGACGGAAAATTGACGCGTACGAAAGGACAACTCGTGTTTTCGAACAGACTCCCCGGCGTATTTGCATAATCAGCGCGCGAACTTGCAGCGCCGGAAAGGATGAAACGCGCGCGCCTTTAAAGAGTGTCTTATCCAAATTTTATGCTAATTTGCAAAGCGCATTATCATTTTTAATGTTCATCTTTATGCTAATAGATTTACCGGCGCGGATTCATTGTTTTCGGACTCTTTTTTCCTGAACAAACAGAGCGCCGGAGAATTGCGGACAATTTTAAAATCGTAGCGCCGGAAACGTATTGGTGATTTGCATTAATTAACCGATTTCAGTCTTGTTGCCAACGGTCGGTAAAACAGGGCGGAATTGCGTTTCCCGTACGACGAACAAAGTTGCGCGAATGCTCGTTAATTTTAATGAAAAAAGTCCAAGAGAGTCAATGATTGTCTGGTAATTTTAACGAGGTTGGTAATGAGGGACTTTTTGGGCGAGTGAAATCAGAGTGTAGTTTTAATGTAAGGAAAACTGCTATTAGGTTTATGAAGACGAATGATATTCATGTTATTTTAAATCGAATTGATTTCGTATGTTCGGTATTTTGTCGGTAAAATATAAGAAACATTTTGCGACAGGTAAAAATAACCCTTAATCACAGCTCGGTCGGTAAAGCAGATTTACGTTTCAATATACTAAAATGAATTCAACTTCTTTATGTATTTCGAAGTTCTCCACTCCGAAACGTTCAAAATAGTGAAAGCTCTAACAACGCACTTATACAATTTTATTACCAACAATCGATAAAACAGTACCCCCTTAATTTCCCATACATGGCGCTTCCCGTTCCTCCTTTGTTTCATAAAACTTTTACTGCAAGTTTATACATACGTCTCGTACTTGCTCTATTCATTTTTATCTAAAATAAAAAATGTATCTTAGCAAAAATAATTCATTTTATTTTCCACTCTTTCCCCAATAAAGGTGAGTGAGCTACATTTTCAGGGGTTCCGTAAACGAAGTGCGAAAATATGGCATTAAGATTTCTCTCCACACTCTGTTTCATATAGGAAATTAGAGCTGGCAGACCCTTAAAAATATTTCAGCCGATAAAGTTTATGTTGCTCTGTCGGTAATGTTGCTTGTAAATCGCCGTGGAACAATTGCTTTGTTGCGAGTTGCCCAGGCTTTTATTATGACAAACCGGGACGTGGCGTAACGAGAAGATATTTATCTGGTAATTATATGCGCGGTGGCGTTGCGCATACGGTGCGCGAAAAAAAACGGCAGCGCCAGAGACAGGAAAAACGCGCGCGCGTTCGGTTTCATGTGAGCGTCGTTGGGTTTTATCGTTTCGGTTTCGTTTTTAATTGCGCCGAGTTGCGTCGTTTTGTCACTTTATCTCGAGCATTTTGTCGGAATACGCTCGGTTTTATCAGGATTTGTTAGGCCGCGTAAATTCGCGGCGGTTTATGCTACCGCGGACGATGCAAAAATTAAATTTGTTCGTCGCAATTGTGCATTGCAAAAGTGGAGCGCAAGAAAGATAAATGAAAACCATATTTCGCGCATTTTTACGCGCTTCGTTTCTAATGTTTCAATGCGGAAATTTAAGGGGTTACCTTAGTTTTGAAACTCGGTAAATGGGGTAGATGTTTTTGCACTTATATTTTATTTTTTTTAATAAAATTGTTTTAACAAATAAACCGTCGATAAAACAGTTTACCTTGAGTTGTTAAGGGTATATAATACCCTCGTATTAACCCCAATATTTATTCAGTTGGTAAAACAGATTAAGATGTCTAATCGATAAAACAAATTCACGGAACTTAATACCTCACTTTACCCCTTAATTTCCGAAATCTTTCTTACCAGCAGTCGGTAAAACAGAATCAACTTTAACCAAATAAAATCGTTCTTTTGTCTTTTCTTTCTCTTAAATTCGATTGTCGAATCACCACTCATCCGAACCTCAAAAAAGTCGGAGGACAGTCTGCTTTGTCAGGATAAAAATGTCCCGAACTAAGTTGGTGATAAAATTTAATTTTTCGGAATTTGCCGGGGCTTTTCAAAAATACGAAGCGCACTCATTTCTCACAGTCCGCACGCGTAATATATAATAAAGCCTGGGCTGAAATTGAAATAGGGAACATTGTGTATGATGTACTCGAGCAGCCGAGGTTGCAGCCGAGTATCCGAGGGTAGAAAACAGTGCGCCGGCTTACTCTTGGGTTGCTTCATTAGTCTGGAGTTACAGGGTCACGTTGTAATGCGGATGCCTCCACCGTCGCCCCCTTCCCGGCGCCCCATACGTTTCCGCACCTTTCACTCAACAGCACGTGCTTCATAATGAGTCTCGCGCCGCCATTCGCGGTTTCCATTTCCCTTTTCCATTTTTTCCATTCTTCTCCAGGCCTTGTGTTACTTACATTCGGTTTAATTATGTTGTAAGACAATAGTTTTACATCATCTAAAATTTTTTTTACATTTTTTAACTTTGAAAGAGAACCAGGTCAGAGTAAATTTACTCATTCAAAGTAGCCCTGTGTATATTATTATACTCAACCGCATAAATTTCGCAATCATATGTTTTGACCTTAAAATTTGAGAACGGTTATTTTCCGGGTCATTTATGTGAAACTATAACAAATTTAGGTGAAAACTAAAACTCTGAATAATCAGTAAAGTAGAGGGGTTTGACATCAGACGATTGCTCAACTTGCATGTCGCCGTTGAAAAAAGGGGCCGAAGCGTAATCGCGCTGAGATGTTCTTCGGGTTGGTTTAATGAACTGGCGCAGCAAATGAGATAAAAAGAGAAGATAAAGACGGACGCAGATTTGCGGAGCCGGGGAGTTTTAATAACGCAATTAACGCCGCGTAGTCACTTATCGAGCGCGAAGGCAAGTCGAGTGTCAAGTGGGCCGATGTCCTCAGACACTCGTATCGGCCTCGATTACCTGAAATCGAGTCGCAATTAGCGAGTTTCGCGCCGTTTCGTATGCACTACACTCGATAACAAAACATGAAATTCGACAATGCGGTTATGTCAAGTTTTTTCTTACATTCACTGATTTAAGAAAAGTGGAAAAAATTGTATTTTGCTCTCATCTCTGCCTTAAAGTTTTTTTCAAAGTTCCATATCATTTCTCATGGAAACGCGCCTTAAGAAACTTGAAATTCTAAAATGTGGTTACATCAACTTCTTTGTTCAAAAAAATTGATTTAAAAAACTGGAAAAATTTGTATTTTGATCTCGCCTCTTCCTTAAATTTTTTTTCAAACTTCAATTTCATTTCTCATGGAAATACGCCTTAATAAAAAACTTGAAGTTCGAAAATCCAATTACATCAACTTCTTTGTTCAATAAATTAATTTAAAAAACTGGAAAATGTTTTTATCTCAACTCTGCTCTAAAGTTTCTTGAAAATTATCTATTTCTCTATTTCTCATAGAAACACGCCTTAAGGTACGAAAACATGCATAAATATTTGTATAAAACAATAAACGAAGATAATTTGAGGTTAAATGACATTCTCTCGATTTCGCCGGTCGTAAAGAACCTTATTAAGGGTTCTCTGATACCGATATGTCTCATTTCACTCAGATTCATTAAAAACACGTTAAACATAGCGATAAAGTTTTTGATGCAAAAAATGACATTAACACTGGTGGAAACGGCGAATCCGCCGCGCTAAAATGTCCAGGCAATTGCCGGACGCAGAATTGATTAACGAATGTCATTTGCGATTGAATAAGCTGCGCAAATCCATTAAGACTAAGTGCGAAAATAAAGATCCCCGGAGGTGTCGGCGTTAAACCCGTGTATCATCACGCGGATGGTTGCGTTTAATGACACGTTCCCTTTAAGAGCATTTAAATAGCAGCAAGCCCGTAGCTCACGCATCCACGTGATTGAACTATTTTTGCGTCCTCGTAATTATTCACTTGAGTCATTCGACTTGATGATTTAATAATCTGGAAACACGCGGTCTTTGAGGGCAGCTTTTTCAAACTCGGCTTCCCCACTTTGGCTCAGCCTGCTAATTTGCCAAAGCGAAATGTCAAGTTGCGTGGTTTTCCTAAAAGCATAGTGAATTTTCGAGAGAATTTTTGCGTTGCAAAGGGAAACCCTCAAATTCCAGATTGGTTTATCGTCAATTATTAATCAACAATTCAGCAAAGTCCCCAAAATTCGTTCCAATTCCAAACGAATTTCCGTATTAATCCCAACTGTCGAACCCTAAGTACCCACAACAATAACTTACCATTTGCCTAACTCCGCAATTCGGCATAAAATTACTCGATTGAAATTGCGCGTCTGCCTAATTAATTTAATTTGGGCATGGAATCGCGGCGATTTAACGTTTTCGATTGTTTAGACAGGCAATTCCGTTCGCCGTCGCAAATAACATGGGATATGGAGTGAAGGTACATCGAATGATTAAGCGTGTCAAATTACAGGTTGATCTCGCAATATTGCGCGTAGCTTGGTTACACTTGGAACGCGCGCGCGTCATTATGATAGGGCGCGGCGCCGCCGAAAGTCTGTCGCCGGGATAGCTACACTTACTGTCTATCTCAGCTGCGGCTTAATTTCGTTGCTGCGAAAGCCACATGCTCCCGAGTACGTACTATTTCGTACGTGCGCGTCTGACGCCGCGTTTGCACTACTGCCGCTCGGGCAAACCGTGATATTATACCGAAATTTGCCTCGTTACACCAAGAAGAAGAACGCTTTCGATTCGGGCTAAAGTTCCACGCGTATCGGTTTGCGATTTTCAGGCTCTTTCAATCAAATCTGAATTTTCGAGTAAAATAATATTCAGATGATGTATTCCCAGGCGAAAAATTATATTTGGTCCATGGATGTCAGCTTAAACATATAAAAAAACAATTTCGAGTGTGAACTCGGACAACTTGATGTTGTTAAACTGTTTCGATATCATATTGTAAAATGCTTATCCTGCGAGTCCGGAAATTAAAATTTTATGATTTGATAAGGATTTGTTCGCCTCTTTGTAAGCGAATGTTTTTTGTTAAAGTGTAACGTGTCTTGGGTTGAATTTATTATTTTAAATTACTTTTCGCGCATCAATGATTTCAAACCATTTTCAATCTCCGTTGTCGATATTTATAAAAAAAGCAATTAAACAAATACGCACATCCATTTAGATTTTCATTTGACTTAATACATTTTTATTAGAGGCTCGCGCATATCGCTTTAGAATAATCAGATATGGTCGGTTGAAAATTCCAGATAAATTGGCAAAAAGGAAAAAGAGCTTACAAGTTCGCAGAAAGAGATTTAATGTAATCAAAATTGCAAAAACTTCGAGACAATCGTCCGAGGATTTATTAAATAATTTCATTTCGAATTTGTTGAAACCAAAAGCGTCTCTTATTCGAACTTACCGTCGCAAAAACCGAATAAGAAAAAGCCGTCGGAAAAATCGCAACTAATAGATTAAACCAATAAACTTCTCTCGTTCAACGAACCTTTCACATAAATCCTCCACTTCGCCCAAAACACGCAAAAAATCGCGCAAAGTTGCACGCGTATCGCTTTCCAAATTCGCCCATTCTTCCTCCCGATTGTTCGCTCGCGCCACTCTGCATTGGAAAACAAATTTAATTTCACATCCCATAAACGTCTGCCCAAAAGTTGATCTCCATCACTTGAACGGGTGAAAAAAACACGATCACGTTGAGTCCGAAGTTCCTGTCATTGTTCATGCTGTGATAATACAGCATGTTTACACTCGCAAAAACAATGGATCGGATTTTCGAAGCGACAATGCGATAAAAACATTTCCAGATTTAAGGTAATTCCCTAACAATGTTGAAATAGTTTAAATTCGATGAAAAAAATAATACTACGCTGTAATAAAAAAACATTGATCAATTTGGGCATTTTCCCGTTTAACCCTAAATATACGACCCTGCAAAATGGAACTACCTTAAAACGCACTTTCCGCTTTATTTTGTCGAAATTGGCGTCCGAAAACGTGTAATCGCGCTGCATCGGTAAATGTCTCGGTTTCGTATCTGTCGATTAACTGCCATGCTAGGCCGCTGATCGACCGATATCGACCAATGTCGCGGACAATGGTGCAGCTCGCCGAATATGACGAACCCAGCGCGATTTTCGCGGCGGTGGTAAAAATATCGGATGGCGGTGAAAATTATGTCGGTGGCGATTTCGCCCGAGCGTTTTTCGAGAAACTTTTTATCGCGTTTCATTTTCGCGCGCAAAAGTCGCAAACAAGAAGAAAAACGGGAGTTATTAAACAATTCCAATGGCGCCGCGTGAACTTCGCGCAAAGTTACGCGCGCATCGCGTTACGCTTTTTGCCCCGCGAGCCGGAAATTGTTAAATTTTTATACACAACGACTTTTGTTGTTCGCAAACAGCGTTTTGATCGCATTAGCCGCGAGCTCCGCGAGTATCGTCTTCCAGCTTTTCGAAACGAGGTTGGATTAAAATACATCGAAACGGGGATCGTGACATCCATAAGCAGAAAAAATGGAACATATAAAGGGAAAATCTTGCAGAATGATGAAATTTTTATTTAGTTTAAATCGAAGTATGTATTTAGATAATTTCATCGCTATTGCAGCAGATTCATGAATTTCATTTTTTTCATTTGGTGGTGTTAGTTTCCTTTTTGTAAATTATTTAGGTTCATCGAAGTATACGATGTTTCCATGTTTTTACATTTCCTAAGATTCGTATGTTCCTACGTTTTGACGCTTCTAAAGTTTTGAAGCATTCACAGTTTCCAAAAGTTTCGAAGACTTTGACATTTTCGATCTCTTCTACATTATCAAAGTTTTTTAGAAGTTTTCAAAGTATCGAAATTTCCAAAATTTCAAAGTTTCGAAATGAGCTAAAGGTCTGAAGTTACGGCAACTTATATCAACAAATTACTTAAACAATTTGTGAATTATCTGTTTTCTAAGAGAAACAATAATTTTACCAAATGCCTAACTTCCAAACCTCCGAAATTCAAAAAACTTTGAACTTTTTTTACTCTTCAAAAATTGTAAAAACGACGAAACATAGAAACTTGAAAACTTCGAAGCTTTCAAAAACCCCTAAATTCTATTTCAATTTCATATTAAGCTTCGAATATTCGAAAATATCCGATTTCGAACTTCACTTCGTCCCCCACTTCGATTTCTCATCCTGAAAAAAACTCCTCCAAAGAACGTCAAGATTCGCGCTGTCGGTCAAAATTTGCCTATCATTATTCAGGGCGCGTTTTTCTCGAGCACTTGTACTATCCGACAGTCATCGTCCGGAAGTCCGCTCGCGCTTCGAGATGGCTTTGGCTCCTTTCTACGCGAAGCACTTGATTCTTCGCTATCGAGGGCTTCCGGTCCAGTAGGTGAGCGAACGCCTCACGAGTTCTTCTCAAAGCCTGATCGATGATACGACACGGATACCTAAATATCTCCTGCCCCCTCCGGAAGGTGCATTACCCGGCGCTGTTTGTTTTGCCGCGACGCCGAGAGCGAACCTTTTTTTGCCGCGCCCTTTCAACTGACACTGTGCACAGCCGGGTATGTAACTTCTTCCCTTGTCCCTTATCATCCTGTCAACGGGATGATGATCGATTGATACAAACAATAAAAGCGGCGTACGCGACCTTTTTCGTGTCGGCACTTTTAAAGGAACATACATAAAGTATTCGGCGACGATTTATTATCCGCGCGAGTTTCTGCTTCTTCCCGGGTTTTTGCCGGGCTTTTTCCCGCGTTTTGTTTGAGGAATTGAAGCAAGCGGTTTATGGGTGTACACGGCGGAAAAGTGAAGAAGGAGTGTTTATAAAACGAGGTATCTGAGGTGGGGTGGGATTTTTGGAGGGAAGGATTTAGTAGGTGGTTAAGGATTTTGAGGTTAGGGAGATTTTAGGTTACTTTGAATCATAATAATCTTACAGTTGTGAGATTATTATCATTTTTAATCTGTTTTCTTATCAGAAACTTATTTTACCACATACTATAAGAATATTATGGTTGAAATCCAGAAGAAATATTTTTAGTTTCAATACTATTTTAGAAGATATCGTCATCCTAATTACCTTTAACTAAAAAATATTTCGGTTGATATTTAACTGATGAACATTGAGGTTGATTTTTAAACAATAACTCCTTTCATTTAACTTCTTCTGTCAAAATTATATCCCAATCACAATTTCACTCAAAGACGACATTTGAAAAGGAATATATTTCAATCTCAAATAAATCCCACGTTTTCATTATTATCCAACTGAAAAAATCATAAATAATTAAAAACAATTAAATACCGATACGCAACTAAACGTTGAATGAATGTGCGCGTTCGTAATTTCTCTTCAAATTTCAAGCATTCCGAGAGATCGCGCAATCCGGACTGCAATAAAACTATTCCATTCATCGTCGAAAAATCCGGCATATTTCGCAAAATCAACTAATACAGAATGCATCGACAATGAACAGACATTCGCGGAATTTTCGCGCGTTTCAACAACTGTTTACACGACGATTCTGTCCTTAAACGTTCCTCGGACTGAATGCTCAACGACTTTTGTTTTTCTCAAATGAAATTAGCGCGACGTCATAAAGGAATATGCAAAAATGCGTCTTATTAGGCGGAAATTAAATTCCCGCGCATTTTTACAGTCGAAAATTAATTCTCACGCGTTCCTTCTTTCGGTACTCGCTCCTCGAATGCAGTTAACAATTCACAAAGCCGGAATTTTTGACGGCGAATTTTTCGAGAACGCATCGCGGCTTCAAGCGGACGATCGCGCGTTATTTATCGCGCCGAAAAGAAAACCCGTTTACTTTTATTGTGCGAAATGAAATCGCGCGCATTTTTGTCGCGGATATTAATCTTCAAAATATTCAGGTGCCTATTCACCAAAGTCACGGTTGCATGGAAATTGAATAATTCACGATTTATCGAACCGCGGGGCATTTTGATTTTCGAAAAATACTCTTATTGGCTTTTATCGATTTAAAGAGGATTTATTATGTGCAACAATTTTTCATATAATTTAATTTTTGGTTGAAAAGCGTTTTTGGTTGGAGTTGGAAGTCTACCACTTTTGAATTTTAAATTCTTTGGAAGAGTGTCATTTATTAAAAAAAATTTTTGGAATTTATATTTCTTTAATTATGTTCGTATGTTTGAAGGTTTTATAAGTAATTTTCACAAATGTCTAGCTAAAATATATACATATATATATTTTAGAGAAAATTTGTATATTTTGTAAATATTATGTGTATATTCGTCATATATAAATAAATAGACATACGCATAAATATATTTAATACCATATATATACGTCATATTATTTGTACACATATATTTGCAAATATATTTTAGAGCATGTAGAATACACAGTCGCTTAATCTTTCGTTTAATTGTCGAATATGTCCGGCGATTTTTTGCGTAATTCGCGCCTTCCTTTCGGCCATTCTAATTTTTGGCAAACAAATTACATTTCCATTTGAAACCCCCGGGGGCCATTAGTCATCCGAACGTCCTCGTATGAGCCTATTCACCGAACTCGGCGCCATTCTTTCCCACAAGCGCCGTATATAAACCAATATATTCATAATCCGGAGATAAATCACGGATTTGTTGACCCGTTCGAAATTTTCTTCAACCCTTCCCCGGAAAACTGCGTGTCCTTATTTTTTCGACGTTTTGTTATCTCCTATCGACCACTTCCTAGCTCACAAATCTCTTTACCCATTTTCCATCGAAAAATTTCATTTAAATTTCGTATTAAGCATTTCTACTCGAGCAAAAAGTTCCACGCGTATCGGTTTGATCTTTGACTGTTTTTTTTAATAAAAACTGTAAAAACTCTAAAAAATGTTAAAAATGAAAAGTAGATGTGAACATTTTTTGAAAAGACCCTATGCGTTCGAATAATGGCGTCGAATTTCGAGCGAAAAAATAGAGGAAAACGACGCCGGCGTCGCGATCCGAAGCCGCTCCTTCGATTAGCGCCGAGACACATACCTCAGCCAAGTATTAATGTAATAAAGGAATTTAATTAAACGGCGCAAAGCTGGGAATTTAATTGCGATTAGTCGTGTTTGTTTTATAGCGGCGCCAGATCAAATTGGATTATATTACAATCGCAAATTATTGCCCCCAAGCTCCTCGCGTAATGACGAACGTGACTCCTTAATTAGCGCAATTTCGTCGCGCCAATTACCGCGCAGTCAACGTCCTTTCCAGTTTTTCGGTCAACCGACGAATTCGGTTCGAATTCGTCGATCGCTTCCGAGTTGGGTATCGCCATTTTCGGCCCGGTCCTTTCCCAATTAAACGTAATTTGCGCGACAAAACGATCCGGCGATTATTTTATTTTCGCCGCGCTTTCAAAACCCAGACACACTTCGCCTTAATATCTCCGTCTGACTAATTCAACGCTCGTTCCACTCGTCCCTGCGAGGCGAGTTTAATCAGAGCTAATATGTCTTGCGAGGTTCTATTTGTCGAAATTAAATCCCGAGAGCCTTTTTATTAAACATAATGACGGTGGAAGTGGCGTGCAAATTTTCGACGAAACTGTTTACGAATCGCGAATAATTGCAAATTTCGTTTCGTAATTGCGATAATGCGAGGACACGCCATTATTCAGATGCGACGATTCATTAAAAATGCGAAGCGGCGGCCGGGTTTGCGCGAAATATTTAAACTTGCCTCTTAAACTTGAACTTGCGAGACTTAACGTTTCAGTCACGAAGATTCGATACCTGTTTCGCAAAGTTCAAATCCGACTTTGCAAACTCACTTAGTTATTATTTATGCGGCGAATTTCAATTTCGGCGAGTGTTAAACAATTTTTTTATCGAGATTGTTTTCGAGAAAATTGGCTCGGTTTAATTTTTCGGTGGTTTATTTCTCGCCGAAGCGGAATGAGGATTTCACTTTTCACGACTTGCGAAAAGTTTGCCCGATTTTTTGACAAGTCTGCTCGCGAAAATTGCAGCGTGTAAGATGTTTATCTTGGTTGGCAACGTTTTTTTCGTGTCTTGTACTATGAGGTTTTAACGCCCGAATCTTCAAGTCCCAATACTCGTGACTTAAACTTTGAATCCTACTTCCCAAACTTACTTATGTCAGACTAAAGCCTGTGTTACCATTTGTACCTCACGTTTCAAACTATCATCTGAGAAGTCTTAGCACCTATTTTTAGCGAGCACACTTTTCGAGCGTTACGAAAATTAGAACTTTTCAAGTGTTTGGCTGCAAACCTTCCAACGTGTCTCACATCCAGACTAATGTGCACTTATTTTTAATCATTCACGAGACTTCCGCTTCCGAGCCAATGTCGTCGTTTCAACTTCGAAATACTCTAATTGCCCCTCAATTTCTCCAATTCCTTCGTTACAAATTCAGTAATAACATTCAAACATTTCAAATTTCCCGCTCAGATTTGGCACATTATGAATTTACAAATTTAATAATCTTCCTCCTAAATACATTTTCTCATTGCCGAAACTTCTTTAATTCCCCTTAAATTTGAGAAAAGAACTGACCTCTTACAAATTCAAGCAATAAAATTCAAATTTCCCGCGAACTTTTTCAAAATTATTTCATCCATGAAAATAACCTATCTTATAAACAATGATGCACTTAATCAAAGTTTCGAAAAAAAAAAAAAATGTCTCGACCCTGACTTTTGTCGAGAAATTTGAAATGCAAATTTGCTACTTGGCGAATCATCGCGCGACACCTGGCGTCGCGTCGGCGAATATGAAGTCTCGCTCAGGCAAACGGTCGGCTTAATAATTGAGACAGTCGGATGGGATTCGGCCGCAATATACTCCTTGCGGTCGCGGCAGCCGTCTCTCATTGGCAAAGACGGAGCATCGGCTAAACCGGAATATCGATCGTTTGCGCATTCTGCGCGGCAAAGCCAAATAAATCGCGCGCTATCTGGCCGGCGTTGGGCGCCAATGTGTACGCGCGAACGGCCCCCCGTTCCTCAATTATGCCGACCTACGAAATCCCAGATTATATTCAGAATGTGCATGAACGGCGACGGCCCATAAATTAATAACTTAGCGCCGGGCAATTCCACCGGAAATGATTCCCCTTTCGCCTCCGAGTTACCCCCGTCACAGACAAACTGGGAGTCAACTTATGGCAAACATGTGCGGTGGAATTGCGATACCGAGGGATGGAAAATGAGAAGGAACGGGGATCCATTTTTACGAGTATTTGTGGTCCAGGTGGAAATGGAAGTTGGGATTTTTCTTATTTTCGCAAGTGGTAGGATTATTGTGAATTTGAAAATATTGGTTCGTTTAAATCGTCAGTATGAAGGTCAAAAACGTGGAGAAATGTAGTTGAAATAATGTTTTTGAAATTCTGGAGGTACGAGAAGAGAATTCCAAAAGTTCTTTGTCACACGTTTTGTGTGTGTAAACAAATCATGTTTGTTTACATACAGGTTATGTAAACAAACCATGATTTGTTTACACGGTATGTAAACAAATCATTTTTGTTTACATACATTTGTTTTCTTTGGGTACTATTGAACGTAAATAACTTTGCACTTACATATTGGTTTAATGTAAACAACTCTTTGTTTATATATTACTATGATGTAAACAACTTTTTGTTTACAAACTGACTTAATGTAAACAAACTTTTATTACGTGAAATTTAATGTAATCCACTCTTCGTGTACCTATTTATTTGTTTCTATATACGAAATGCATTTAAAAATATGTTTATCTGTAAAGCAAACAATGCTCGTCCGCTCTTCATTCTCAGTGAAGTACGATAAACATGCGTATTCGAGCTCTCATAACGATCATATCACATTTTGACCTCGCAAACCCAACTGGTTATAATTCTCCCGAATCAACGTCACTCCTCGAAACTTATACATTTAGCTATCCAAAGGCGGAAGTTCCAAAGACTTGCTACATTAATTTAATTACCCAAATGTATGTAATAATCTTGTTAACAAGCTGGATTGACTTCGAGTCCATTAGGAATGTTGAACCCTTCACCTTCCATAAAGTTTCTTACATTGAAGAAAAGACATTTCCAAAATACATCATTTGCGTATGTCCCTGACAATGAAAAAACTGTCTCAGTTATAATGTAATTTAAGAAAAAAATTATTTAGTTTTCACCTTTCAGTCAATCCACCGTCTGGTATGGTCGCTTTTTTCGTGTTAACAAATTCTTGACAATTTCAGATACTTTCATTTTATTAAACGGTTATTGTCTGCCTCGACGAAACTAACGAAATCTCTAAAAAAAAACTTTTCTTTCATTAACTCATAATTAACTAAGTAATCATATTTGTTTATTTAAAAATGTATATATTCACTAAATCGCTACAATGCGAGAAAAATTATTAAAGTCGCACGCGTATCGGTTCGCGCGACAGAGGCGCTACGCGATCGGGCATTCCACAAATTCTAATTAACTATTTCACGATAAATTCCGCGCATTTTCCACGTATCTCGATATTTGACAAAGATTTGTTAGTCGCGCGATGTTTGCGCTCGCGTTGCGTGCGCATATATGCATTGCGCGAGTCGAACTGTGTAATTCAAGTCTACTGGCCGAGGATTCATAAACTTGGATAAAATTATAAGTCTAATTAATTTTTATAAGGCCGTATTTTTGCATCTAACTTTTATTATCGTATATTCGTGCGCAACCAGCATGAGATACGACGGTATACGCGAGTTGCATTAACCTGTTCCCAACTTGTTTACTTCGTCTTGCCGGTTTATCGTTCGTGATTGCGTCGACAGGTTCGGCGACTTGATTTAATGGAAAAATGGTCGCGACGAGTGATTGTTTGTACGTCGAAAAGAAAAAAAATTATATGCAAATCGGGAGCACGTGCGCGCGATTAGCATACGCCGTATTTACATGTTACGCTCCACAGTAATGACTCAATTTTACAAATAATTTATCGCGAGTGTACACGAAAGTTAAATTACGTTCCAATATTAGTTGGGCACGTGTGTTAGGTTATGCCGCGCATGTTTAATTTGCAAATAACAGCAGTTCTGCGTCAACATTCGCGTATTTATCGAAATTTTTTTCGAAAACGACAGTTTGTATTCTAAATAACATTTTTATGGAACTCCGCCAGATGGCGTTTCAAGACTTCTGCCACATGCGCCGCATGGTTACTAATGCTATTCACTTAACATGGCCTATTCTTTCGCTAAATTACATACTTAGTAGAAAACTTCCGCCAGGTATCGCTTTTCAGTATTTTTCTCACAGGCATCGCGGTGAACGTTTCAGAATCGCATCAAATTAGATGAAAAATTCAGCACAAATCACAAGTCTAACGATTCCGAATATCTACCTTCGATTTCGAGCGACCGTTAAATATCTAAAAAAAGACCGCCAGGTGGCGCACCGCCACTCGTTCCCACAATCGTCTACGTCAGCATCGACGAAAATCGCGAATCGACGTTGAAATAAACGCAATAAAGGCTCGAATCATTGGACTACGATGACGGAAACTTTCGATATTTATTACCCGTACCCGCAAATGCATAATTCATCCGTCAGATGGCGTGGCGGAAGTTCATGCCAACCATTTACATATCTGAGTTATTCAAATCCTCTTACGGTGCAATCTTAAAAAAAAACACTTAATTGTTAATCCGATTGTTTAAGGTTTTAATTAAGAAACCGCCGCTGGTGTGTGTTGTTGCCACACCTCCGCCAGATGGCGCTCACGGACGGGACACGTACCAACCGCATAAACATAATAAAACTTTTTATCAAGATAAGTCGAAAGAAGCTTGAGAAGTTTATGGGATGAAGTGCAAAGTACGGCAATTAACTCGTCCAACTTTCGCGCCTTCCTTAAAATATTAATTTAATAATAATTATTAAACTTTACAGTCAACAGCTCGCGTCTTAATGAAGCAGCCTCTTAAACACGCCAGACCCGTGGATAATTCGGCGATAAATAATAAATGCCGGATAATGAATAATGCCCGCGCAATTAGCAGCCCCTTTCTGCGGCGTTCTTTATTTTGCGCCCCCCTCCCATGGCGTCGAAATCAGTCGTGCATTTTGCCTCGAGGCGCGCTGTTTAAATCGAATTACCGGAGATTCATTGACACGCGATTGTGAACACCGTTTACTTTTACTGCCGGCGCTTAAGAACTCTCATTTGGCCTATTTCGATTTCATTGCTAATGGAAACATAGCCGTTAAATCCATAGTTATCCTTATTACGTTAACTTGTGATACAAAATAACTTTTTTCCGCGCTTCTGCTGCTGTTTATACTTTCCCTTTCTTTGGTAAACTTCCGAGATTTTTCGCGAAGCATTCGGACGGTTCGTTTAATTCGAATTCATGTTAATTTCACCGAAAAATGTATTGATAAAGTCTTTTATTGATATTATTGTCGAATTTGTTTGCCTTCATTGGAAGGATATTTCGAAAATATTAATATCAAAGAAAAGTTCAAGAATTAATTGCAATCTATCAACGCGGTTCGACGCCATAAATATGCGACATTAAAGAAAAATCTAATTCCTCGTTTAATTAAAACTGTTAGTTTCGCGGACGAAAAATGGAGACCATAAAAGGAGCATGCATTCATAATAATTAAATGTTCAAAGGCGATTGCGCGT
Organism: Ceratoteleas bidentatus; assembly: GCA_022817645.1. Classification (NCBI taxonomy): domain Eukaryota; kingdom Metazoa; phylum Arthropoda; class Insecta; order Hymenoptera; family Scelionidae; genus Ceratoteleas; species Ceratoteleas bidentatus. Next base: position 36,971 of record JABFPB010000078.1, read on the forward strand.
CTTTGAAAAAGGCGCAGCGATTGCGCCGCGCGACTCTCAAAAGCCGGCCTTTTTCATTTCCCTGTGGAATTAAAGGCAAATATATGCGGCGACGGCGATAAGTGCGCCCGTGATATGCACTTTTCCGTGCGTTTCATCGCAAAAAGTTATACCGGCAGAAACGTCCTCTCATCGGCATCGTAAAGTATAATTACCTCGTTCCGAGTTTTGATGGCGAAATAAATAACGCCAAACAACCGTGGCTTCATCAATATCGCCGTGAGCGATAATTGATTCGAATCGCGCGGTCGATTCTCGAAATGATTGCTGCTCGTTACGCGTTTTTACCGACCGTCGGTAAGCGAGCGTGAAATCAAGATTTATGGTCATCATTATAATTTAATTTGGTTTCCTTAACTTCTTGATTGAATTTTTTTAGTTTTAAATGCGAAGTTTTTTATTTTCCCGGTAGGCGGCGCTCGTGCGTCATTGCGATATGAAAATGCCGTAAGCGCGAAATCATATGCTTAAGCGCAATTTCGCGAAACTTTCGTGATTGTAATGTTGCACGTCTTCTTCAAGTCGGCGAACTTGGAGCAAATAAAATAACAATTTGAAATGTTACGGCCGAAGCCATTCCTCTAAATGCCGTAGCAACCCTTCTACCATTTCGGCCCCGTCTGACTTTTTTTCGCCCTTTTCTTAATTCTCCAACGGCGCACGAACATACCCATTTCAAGTTCGCGGCAAACTTTGCTGCTCGACCTTCCCGACGCCGGGCAATATCTAACGACCATCCAGTTACACTTCGGCGCCGTACATTTTTCGACTGATATCAATTTTAACGCTGCCAGATGAAATTTTAATCAAGTTCCCGGCATGTTCACCGTCTTTACAAATCGATCGTCGCTTTTTTACTCCGATCGAGGTCGATTTAACCACGTAACCCACGGAAGAGGTCAGTTTTCGTGAACTAATCCGATAGGTGGCGTTATGCAACATTTTCCCACAAGAGGTGTCTTTAACGTGATTAGAAATGGTTGAAAGGGTCCCTGTTTGAACATTTCGATTTCTTTTTTTAAGTTGAATAGATAGATAGCATTTTGACGATTATAACCGTCTGGAATTTTTAGCAAAGTAGATGGCGCTTCACGTCACTTCCTGGGATCAAAAGTAACAAAACTAACAAAACTAACAAAATTAGAAATTTTTTCTTGATTGTTGAAAATCAACGGATCTTCTTGATCAGTTGAAAATCAACTGATATTCTTCACAACCTACCATACCTTTTGTCACAGCTAGATGGCGCTTCTTGTTACTTTCTCTCCTAAATCTACCTCTCTCAGAAGCTCCGTTTACATTTCGAAACAGACATTCCCACCATTCTAAAGTGATCGTGTATACATTTTCAAAATTTATCCACAGTCATAAGTTCTTCCCCAGATGGCGTCCCGCCATTTCGGCCCTCAATCAATACCGGACTTCTTCTTTTTCGGCTCTTGACTTCTGCCGACTCGCGACATTTTATTTCTCTCATTATTCGTCCTTTTTTCCTCCCCCGACCCCTTTTGACGACAAAACGCTTTATTCGGCTTCCGTGCGCGAGATAAAATGAGTGCTGGCTCTGACTCGTGTTTCCCGCGATAAAGGAACGCAAACCTCGGCAAAAAAAATAAACACACCGCCAGTTGTCATGAAAAATTGATCACGCGCGAACTCGCAAGACGCGTTTTTCGCAAACTCGTGGGCATTGTGGCGCAAACTAATTGCGGCTTTGCGCTATCTGTCTCGACAGATAAGGTCGTGGTTTCGGTTTATCGTTATTTGTCGAGTTTTGAGAAGTTTCACGACAGAAAAGTTTCCGGCCGAGAAAATCGGTTTTCATATTTACAGTGGCGAACAACTCGGCGCATGCGTCGATCGATCGGTGACGATTAACAGCCGATTTTGGCCGGTTTATGCACCTGATTAATGACGCTTAATTAGGAGTTTATTATCGCGCGTTCCAGATGGGTTGGGATTATTATTCTATGGCAATTATGCAATAATTAATTGCCACTAATTGACAGCGTGATTAATTAGCCGATCAGGTATTGATTGTTCGAAAAAAATGTCAAGATACAATTACGGGTTGGAAAATGACGAATAAAATATGATGCTATTTAACTCGAAGCTTAAGGAGAGATCCGAGTGTTGGAATCAAATATATTATAAATCATTAAACGGTTCATATTTTGGGCTTGGGTTTCAAACGATTAAACTTTTAAACCATATAAACAATTGTTATGAACAATTGTTATAAGACATTGTTATAAACAATTTTTATGAACAATTGTTATAAGACATTGTTATAAACAATTTTTATGAACAATTGTTGTAAGACATTGTTATAAACAATTGTTTGTGAAAAATCACCGGCAAATTTTCATTTTTTATGAAAACCTGCTGGAAAACTTTTAATTCACATTAGAATTTCACTTTATATCCACTAAAAAATATCATCTTTTCAGAATTTTATCATATTTCTATCATCTAACCGATTTTAACCCTCGATTCTCTCCATAACATAATATTCAACATTACATACAATTAATTCCTCATTTCCCGGATAAAACTGTCCTGAAAAATGTTTATAAATGCGCAATTGTGTTTACATCCGGCTCAATTATGTCGCATCAATAATTAATGAAACATATTTGTACACAAGAAGATATTCGAAACGTATATATTTGGCGTTCGTTTTACATTATTTATCAAACAAGAAGAGTTCGCAACGCACTTGCATGAAATATTTAATGAGTGCGTTGAATAATTAATGCCACGCTGTTCCAATTTTCATTCGAAATCGAATTGCATTATGCACGTGTCAAATCATTACAACATATTAATTGAAGCAACGCGAGGCGCAACAGTAACATTGTTATTTGCAATTAACGTTTCGGCGACGACACCGGCGAAAAGGATTTTCATATGCGATTGCACTTTCGGCCAGAAATAGCCGCAATATTCTTCTTGTACCGAGTTTTGCATTATCAACAGCAGCGAATTATGCAGTCGCCTTTTTCTGCCTGTAATTCATGTGGTTTTATTTGTTCTCTTTCAGGTAAGTTCCCGTTCGTCGCTGAGCGGTTTTTGTGAGTAATATTCGATTATTTTATGCAATTATTGGACTCAATTAACCCATACGGACGAAAATACGTTCGTAACGTATATGTGTTGGAATATATAAATATATCACGGCTAAAATAGTGTAATTCGTTATATTATTCAAAAGATAAAAATATAATTTTGTTATATTTTAATTTAACCGTATTACACTAGTATTGTTTGATACAAAAAATTATTTGCGAAAATAAGTTATATATTTGCAAATATATTTTGCAAATATATTCTCTTCGGTGTGAAAAGAGTGTTCGATGAATTATTGTCAACCGAATAATTATTTAAATCGGCAGAACCGGGATGTTATAATTTGCTGCTGAAAGAATTGCTCATTATCGGTTTGTTTGCATTTATTTACTCGAATGCTTCAGTACCACTGTCAGCAAATGGCAAAATCCATAATCATTAGCACAGTGCATCTATAATCAATGCAGATATAGGTTATGGAGTTCTCCGTTTATGGTTCCTAGCACTAAGCCATATATGTAGGTCATATCTAATCTCGAAATCCGTCGCTAAGATCAAATTGGTAGTTACTTTTCCGTTCCTATTTTTTGCGTTAAAATCATTCTATATTCTTAAAACTTGCGAGATTCTATTGGAGGTACAATACAATCTCGGTTGTCGAAAGTTAGTCGATGTCTGAAGTCGTCTATTTCCTATTTCCTTCGTTTGAATGCAAACGATTCGAGATAAATTCGATTCATAAATGAGATGATAAAAGTGCGTTCGGCAGATAGAAAGAAACTTCTGCGGTGACTTTAAATGGTTTGTTAAATGATTCGAGCTTTTGAAGTATAGCTGCTGGTTTAGGAAATTAAATATTAAATTAATCAATAAAATAAACAATAAATAAAAAATAAAAATCGGAATATTTTAATTTTGCAATAAAATTTGAAATTTATTGCAAAATTTTTTTATAACGTTTTATTTTATATTAAAGATGTGAGCGATTTTCACGCAAAAACTGTATGTAACTCAAAGTTAAAAACTGAATGTTAATGTAAAAGCGGGATGATATTTACGCCGAAAAAGACTTCATTCTACTACGACAAAAAGTTGTTTAATTTTATTAAATACTTTCCAACATCTGCTCGTACACATATAAATGTAAAAATAATACGTTTGTTGGATAATATTACACGTACCATCGATCGTGGTCGAGGCAAAAGAAAGATTATTTTTTTCCCGTATGACATTAAAAATCGTTCTTTCTTTTTATGAGTCGGTTACATTATTTCAGAAATTATATATTCTGAATATAAACGTATTTTAATGCACAATTTTAATTACACGAAGATAATATATTATTTATGCATTTTTCACCCATAATTGAAATATCTTTTTTATCCTGAAATTGAAAACATCCTTTTAGCATTTCTCTTCAAATAGCACAAAATGTGCTCAACATATTCAAAAACTTTTGATAACGACAAAAAAACTCTTCTAATTTCACAGTTAAAAATGTCGGAATATAAAATGCAACATCAAATCGAAGTCGAAATTCGTTTAAACCGATGACATTCATACTTGAAGAAAATGTGAAATGTCTGTATTTATTAATAATTGAATTTTCGATTGTATATTTCCATTTGTCACGATTAAATTCACTTAATCATATATATGTACATCAATTTATAATAACGTTCATCAAGTTAAATGTACATAATATTATAATGGACCATTAATTCTGTCACGAATTTCTGTCAAGAATTTTAACCTGCAAATATTTACGCCAAAAACTAACATATATACGCGACATATAGGCGACATATATACGACATATATGCGACATATATGCGATACATATGCGATACATATGCAACATATATATTCCAAATAAAAATTACATGGATATTAATCTTACTGACTATACTTTGCGGTTAATGCTTAAATTGACAATTTCATGGTTGGTAATACTAATTTTTTCTATATCTAACTTTGTCGAAGATTTTTTGCTGTCGAAAAAACGAAAACTCGGGAAAATCGAACGAAAAGAAGTCGAGGTTAAACGTTCTTCTGTACCGTCTGGTCGTCCTTCGGGACCATATTGCTCGGGTAAGACGCTTGATAAGCGCGCAGTTAAGAAATTTGGGGAAAAGACGGAGCGCTCAAAGATACCCCGTTGAGCCGTGCCGAGTTCGCCTGGCGGCCGGCCAACTTATCTCGGCATTCATAACCGCTGTTTCGTCCTGTAAAACCTTCCGCAGACAAGAATTCAAACTTAATGGCGAAAATATCTACCGGCACGCGTGCTTACGCGCAGCGGCCATAAATTGACAGATAAACGGAGAATTACGAAGCGCGTTATTGGCAAGTTAATTGCACGCGAAAGACACCTTTTATTGCGCACTAAGTCAAGTATTATTTTTCCCGGAGATAAGGTCGGCATTTTCAGCGTCGGGCTTTTTTTGACTTGCATTTAATTGGGCGATTTCGAAATCAGAAATGTTATATTTGAGAGAGATAGTCTGTTTCTACAACGAGAAACTTTTTAAATGCTTTTAACTTTTTTGAGTTTGTAGATAATCTTTTTATTGCATATATCACTATTACGTTTCAGTGAAAGAGTTTTTGGGCAAAAATATCTTTCTGTATAATTAATAGTATTTTATTTATGAAATCTGTATTTTTGGAAAAGATTAGCCATTTTGACTGCACGATAATAATTCACAATTAAAAACGTCTTTAATAAAAATTAATCCGAAGACTTTTATTTTGTAGTTTAATATACATAAAGTTTATTTAAATAAACTTTAATTTAATAAAGTTTAATTTAAATAAGGCTTAAATTATTGTTTACCTAAGCAAAGTATTTATGTGAATAGTCGAGAGAAATGTTGCTTGCAATCAAAAGAATATTAATAAGAACAATTAAAAAAACCCTAAAAATTCGCCCCTTCGTGGTTGCACTTATCTTAAGATGGGACAATGGAAAATGAAGTTAATACATATTGTAGTAACGTTGAAATACATTATACGAGGGACAATTATTTGTCATCTGGGAAGCCTAAAACTAGATGTGCTTAATGATAAACTTGACAATGATAAACTATGCATATAATTTATATATATTACATCAAAAGTAAGTAAAATTCATCAAAAGTACTTCCAAATGCAATAAAAACATTTCGAAACTTTTCCAAATGTAGGTAAATTTGCACTGCTATATTCCCTAAATGTGAAGAATGTTTGTGTGAATATCATCTGAATTAAATTATGATGAAATTGTCAAAGGGAAAAAGTAATAAGGGATTTTTTTAAATTCCTCATTGAATTTTCATATTCTCTCTTTACATATGCAATTACACATTCAATATTCACATTCAAAATCGAAATTCAAATACTTCAATATTTTCAACAAAAATATTATTTATCATACTTATAATATAATCATTCACCATAACAAATTCAGTACTTGAAAAAAAATTTTTTTCGTTCACATACATTTATGTAGATTCAGTTGTAAGAAAAGTACTGCAATGTGAAACTGAAAAAAATTAAATGTCCGAAAGTAATAACGAATTACAGCGTTTGAACAAGCGCGTAGCGAAAAAGCTCTCAACAAAAACGCTGTGCGAAATGTCTAATGCGTTGCGTTAATTTTCATTATTTAACGGGCATATAATTTCGCGCGGGGAATTAGACAAAAACGGTTCTCACCGTCAAACTATGTGAGCTCGTATAACGTGTAAACTGTTGTTGAATATTATAATTTTAACGCTCGCGTTTTTTCTATTTTACCAGCAAATTTATGAAGCTTGGCACATTTTAATTAATGCATGCATGCAGCGCATGGCGAGTTTTTGGTTCGAGATTTAATTAAATTTAATACAAATTGAATGGAAAATGCGCATGTGGAAACTCGTTGTTGTAGTTATGGATGTTAAGAAATGACGTGACAGCTAGTTAATGAATAATGACGAAATGAAGAGAGCGACAAATTCGAGGATGAACTGTTATCGAGAGTGTGAATAATTGACTACTTTATGTAAGCAATTATTTAATGTACGAGTAAACAAAGTGCATTATTCAATGTGAATATAGATTTAATGAACGGTTGTGACATTTCATTTCGGACGGAAACTGCACAGACAAGTTGAAATAATCGACGAATTGATATAATATTTCTGTTCGATTAATGATATTCTGATATTTCTTTTTACGATTTTGCCAAAATTCGGAGGCAAAAAAATGTTTGCTAAGAAAAAAAATAGGAATAAGAAAAATTGCATTCAGTATAAGTAATATACAATACTCAGATATTAATTTTTGTAAAATGGTTGTAAAATGAAAGGTTAAGTAAAAATGATTATAAGCTTTGAAAGGGCACATTACAAACATTGATAATCAATATGTTTTATTAAAAAATTATTTGATTAAAAAATAATTTCTATTACACGAAAATAAGGTTCAAAGATGGAGTTTATAAAATAAAAAACGAAATATACTAACATTAAAGATTATTCCCAACTTACCAACTACATTTTCCACAAAAAAATCTCAGAACTATCAAAATTTTCAAAGACCCGATTCGGGCCAAACAACGATCCGCATTTATCGACCCGCAATATCGATTTGGTTGGGAGGCGCGCGATAACGTGGTAATCCTTTGCGCGCGAGATTCGGGATAAGACGCGCGGACGGCCGGGGAGCATTCCATTTGGAGATATGCAGATCCGCCGAATGCCGCGGGGATGGCGTCTGAATGCCGTGAATGCCGGCTTTGTGCGCGTCTGCCGCGGTTATTCCTTTTCCCCGGCCGAAGCCGGCGCCCTGTCTGGCACAGCCGTCCTCGAAGACGATGCACACTCGAACATGCACGCGCCGATATTTGAGCAGTTTTATCGGATTTGCCTGTTTGGACATCCGCATTACATCCGCGAGATGGCGCGCTTTCGGTCGGTGATTTGCAGTTTTAAGAAATTCTTTCGAGTATCCGATTTTTATTTCGGAGGGTTTCTTTCGGAAAATGAGATTTGAAGATTGAGATGAAAATTCATTTTTTAGTAGGAGTTATTTCAGAAAGCTGAAAAGAGGGATTTTCAGACATGACATTATTTTAATTCAATTGTCTCATTCAAAAACTTTTTTAGATTTTTGTTTTTTTAAATACAGCCAAGAAACATAAGATTTGCAATAAAGCTTGAATTAACTTTATTATTCGAATTCTGCAAATTTCGAAAATTGATCATCAAATGCAATAAACCTGCAGTGCGATCAAAATGGGAAATAGGTATAGAAGTGAAAAAAGCGTTGTAATAACAAAATGCCCGAACACAATTAATGAATCAGCATGAGAGCTTCCATTCAGCCACTCCTTGCTGTAACAGAAGCGTATCTCCGTTTCGCAGTGAAATCGACTGCAAAATAAATCGATGGGCAAATACAAAAAACGAGCAACTACAAATGACAAAAACTCGCTCCACTTGCACACAAAGTAATCCGCGTAATTTTTGATCCGATCCAGTCTTTGTCTAATGCAGAGTTCAAACAGCGCTAAAAAATACTGCGCGACTATATACACTGGACGCTCGTTTTATCTTGCTCTAATACTCAGTTCAAATAAAGACATAAATCATGTGTGTCGACGCAGACCGAACAGTAAAATACTGACCTCGCGCTTTATCCCACCGATATATAGTGCCGAACAAATATAAATTACCGCGGGATCTTCAAACAAAACAAACGTTAAACGGTAGACTTTAACGTTTGAGTGCGAGTGAGTTTTTCGATGAAATTAGAAACGCGTTTTTGGATAACTGTTTAGGGTTCAATTTCCAATTCTGTTGCAAACAAAAATGATTCAAAATTTGTTCAAGGGATTTTTTTTGAAGATTTTGTTCATCTGTTGCTTGTTCTACTGAAAAAGATCCGTATTAGGTCAGACAGACTTTTGACAATTTTTTTCGAACACAAAATATCTTTCCACACGAAAGAAAATATTTTTCATAAAATATATTTCATAAAATATATTTCCTCCAAATCTTATTTTACAATATCTGAATCCACAAAATATGACATAGATATGACATAGATTTAAATCTACAATCCGGAAAACTTTGAAAAGACTGTCAGAAAGTTCGATCGATTATCCAATTTGCAAAAAGACATGAAAATCGTGGCAAAAATCCCCAATCTTGCGCCGTCACTTTTCATTTGTCCGTCGAAAAAGGCAATTATAAATGGCTCGAAACTCGTGCCAGCCCGTCCCTATTAATTCGCCGTCGATCCGCGTTTGTTGCGACGGCAATCTCGCGCGTCGTTCGACACGGCTTCGCGTGTTATTCGAATTCATCAAGGATTAACTTGTTGGAGTCGTAAGGTCGGTGAAATTGGCGGGATTAGTGTGTATATACGCGAGCCATTGAATACGGTCTTGACGTCGCCGACGTAACGTCGCCGCGCATTACCGCACTTTCCGCCGAAGGATAAATTTCTGCCGCTGAGCCGGCTCGGACAAGCGTTACTGCACGCGCCATTATACCGACGCGTCATTGCGCGCCGTGTTTACGGTGGGAATCATTTCGCTAGGTAATATCCAGCGGCGCGATTTTGCGGCGACGGTTCCAGAATCGCGCGACGGAAATTACTCTGAAGCACCAGGACTTCCGGGAAAATGGGATCGTTCGCAATGTAATCTTGATCGAGTGAAAAAATTCGTAAGGGAGTTGTAGAAAAGAAGAAGAACCTGGAAAAATTATATGGGCGATTCATAGGAGCCTTTAACCTCAAATTATACCTTAACCTCCTTATGACTCAGATTTATTTTTATTATTTTTACATTATCAAAATCCACCAAAATGTATTTATAGTTAAAATAATAATATCCTTCCTCCAATTTTCTCCGTGAATATCCTGAGACTTGCTCAATTTTACTTCTGATCTGACTATATATGGACCTATTCTACTTGCCCCATTCTATTTCCATATATAAACCTGACCATATATACACCTACTCCACTTGACCCATTCTATATCTGGTCTGACCACATGTAGATCTGCTCCACTTAACTCACTCTACTTCCGGTCTGACCATATACGAACCTACTCCACTTAACTCACTCTACTTCACTTAACTCATTCTATACCACAAACATAACGATTGAAGATAGTCACACCTTTACTATACGTGGAGATTATGGTGTGAAAACAGTCACACACTAACCCAGCCAACGACTTTCCCATTAGGAATAATCGCTTAATTAGCGCGACCGAAAATCAAGGGCCTCTCTGAAATCGAGCGCAGCAGGAGAAGCCGCTGCCTGAAAAAGTTTTCAATTTACGCTCGTTAAGCTAAAAATTTGATCAAGTTACTGCGTCGGCTAATCGTCGTGGGACTTCGGTAGCTAGGTTTCGCAGTACAAGCCGAAGCAAAACGATTACCGCCGGTAGTAATGGCGCGGCGGTGTTCGTTGATTAACAATTGGATTAGGTTTAATTGCCGTGATAATTCGCCAAATTAACCGTGCGATATCTATGTCCCAAAGACGCATAAGTTCGCCTTCATTTCGGTTCGCGCGCGAAATTGCCGCCGCAGAAACCAGGCAACTTATTTCAACTATTTATCGAGCCGGCCAACTTCTGCATCGCGCAGTCATTAGACAACGGCTTTCTTTAATTGCGTCGTATTTCGAACGCTCCTTTTCGACGTCTTCACTTAACGACCTACGCGATGCTAATTTCACGTTTATCGTCATTTGTTGAATATTAAGAGGAGATTTGCAGTTGTAGTGAAAGATTTTCTGGGAGATTCTTTGTAAAGATAATGCAGATTTGATTGAATTTCCTAAATCACTATGGTTAAGAATTTTATATGGTACCTGAATATATGCCGAAATAAATGTCTGATTATAAGCCAACATTTCCCTATATAAATTCCTTTCATAAAAATCAAGTCCATAAGTGGAACAGATCTCTATATGGTCAAACCGGAAGTAGAATGGGCCAAGTAGAATTAGTCAATATATGGTCAGACAGGAAGTAGAATATGCCAAGTGGAGATGATCAGTGTATGGTCAGACCGGAAGTAGAATGGGCCAAGTGGAATTAGTCAGTGCATAGTTCGACCGGGAGTAGAATAGGCCAAGTGGGGTTGGTCAGGTATGGTCAGACCGGAAGTAGAATGGACCAAGAGGAGTTGATCAATGTATGGTCAGACCGGAAGTAGAGTGAGTTAAGTGGAGTAGGTCCGTAACTGGTCAGACCGGAAGTAGAGCGAGTTAAGTGGAGCAGATCTACATGTGGTCAGACCAGATATAGAATGTCAAGTGGAGTAGGGGTATATATGGTCAGGTTTATATATGGAAGTAGAAGTAGTACCTCGCGATTGGGATGTCGCGGGGATGTGTAAAATAAGCTCTGTCGTGGCGGCAGGTAACAAGCCAAGCCGCGATAATGGCCTCATTTTCGAGTTTGCGGAGTTGGCTCTCCGGGCGCGAAAATTCGTTGCAATTGAATCGCGTATCGGAACGTTGTTAACGACGTTACCGTACATTAGATGAGTGGCACATAAGTTATCCCGGGCAAATATGATTAACCCCGCGCGTCGGCGCTGCACATTGAACCGAAATCCGCGCACCATGGTTACGTTATGAGGCGTTCGGTAATTCGCTTAGCGGGGGCATAACTGCCGACGCGAAATCATATTAAAAGGAACGCGATATTTACCGGCGTATCAGGTCGCCCGAGCCGGTCGCGCGGTGAATGCGAAATTTCAATGAATGCCGGGTGCGCATTTTTCATCGCGTCTTTTAATTCATCGCGCGAAATCCGCTCTCAGATTACGCCGCGGAAGAATTTCTCGGCGAAAGGATGACTGAAGACAGTGCGACGGGAAATGTGAAGATGGCGCATTAGAAATCGGGCGATGATTTGGAGAGGTGATGGTTGCTAGCAAAGATTTAAAGATGGGATAGTAAAGGATCAAGGTATATATGTCTTTTAAATGACCTTCATTTGATGACCTTCAATCAATAAGAGGTCAGTTTTTCAATGACCATTTAAATGACCTTTAGTCAATAAAAGGTCATTCTTTAAATAACCTTTTATTGACCTTCTCGGTGAAACTCTCGGTGAAACAAAAAAGGGGTAAAAATTATCTCAAATAACCTGAAAATCTCTGTTCTCCACCGAAAACTATCGTACTCGAATAAATCCCAAAATGGGAAGAATAAGACTTAAAGGCTGATTTACAATGCATCACAAAACGAAACAACACATGGGTGAACACATTGAGATAGCACTACGAAAGCTTGTCTTGTTTGCAAGTTTGATGAAAATCCGTAGTTTGCGTTCGGTGTTTGTCGCAGTACCCAGGTGTAACAGCGTCTAAGAACGAGTCCCACGGTGACGCTAACTGTCCCGCGGTCGTTTGCGCCGAAAATGATGTGACCAAACTGACCGTTCAATTTGCCCGCTATCGCCCCTATTTCACCTTTGGCCCTCGGCCTTCCATGATTCATATTGCACTACATCCATCTTATTATTATCCATCTTAAACTTACAATTTTAGGCCAGAAATTCACCAAATACCGCAATCCTGTTACCAGTAAAACCTCTTATCATTATTCTTATAAGTTTTACTAATTGTATGGTAAGTTTTTAGTGGTGAATAATCAGTAATGCACCTAAATAATGGAAAAATCATATTGAAAAGAATTTCAGTTCATTTAAGTAATTCTGTAAAACTATAAAATACATTTTTTATCACTGACTTTTTCTCTATCAGCCCATCAAATTTTGCTATAATTAATAAAAATTTAAATACATAGCTTATCTCACTGCTTAATAATGATATTTCTGTCCCAGCTATAAGCACCAACAACTTAAGGCCCGAACTTTTCTCAACAATCATACTTCCCGAATTTTAAACTCCGAATCACTAATCCCATTGACCGTCCGGCCGATTATCCCGCCGGATAATGTGCCGCGACGCTTTCTCCGTGCTCGTTCTCGCGAATTTCGTAATTCACTTCTCTTCTTGCGCGGCGCGCGCCGCATTATTCGCTATTTATTATCTTTATCTGCATTTCCAATATTTGGACGCGGCGCACAATAAGCGCGCATTTTTCGCGCTAACGATCCGAGCGCGAAAATATTTCACGCGAAAACGGTCGGCTCTCAATGGGTCTCCGGCAAGATTGAATTCCTTTTATCTGTAACGCGACGATTTTGCGAAATAAACACGTCATTTCGGGCGAACAAAGGGCATTGTTTTTACGCGCGTCTTAATTAATAGGAACGATCGGGCGCGGTGTTTAACGTCGAGCGCCGAGTGAATGCAAATAACGATTTATTGGATCCGCGCCTGTCGTTCGCGAGGGATTACGGTTTTCGGCGCTAATGCCCCGGAATTGTGATGCATTTGTTGCGAGACGCGCCGCAGATGAGAATGAATATTGGAACGAAAGGGGAACGCTGGCTGATGATTCGTGCAGGTTTTTGGGGGAGATCGATGACGACTGTAATGGGATTAATATTTCGGGAGTTCAAAACGATGATGCGGGTTTGAATGATTTATAGTCAGTTTGAATGAAATTTGCTTCCTTCGCTTTTAAAAATGGCACAGCCGCATATCTTTGATTTTCAAGTAAATACAAAGTATTTCAAAATTTCGTAGATATGTAATAAATATCATATGCAGATATACATTTTGGCCTATGTGGGTCATTTATGTTGACACATATGGGTCCATATGAGCATAACTGTAAAACAGTTATAAAAAATATCACTATCATAATTAAATTTCACAAAAGTTCTACAGCCCCCAAATTTATCTATCTATTGAATCTATTGAATTATCTATTGAATCTATCTATATTCCAGTTGGATCAATAAATTCTGCAAATGGCCTGAAAATGTGTTACACTGACAACTACAAATCGGTCGCGCAGAGCCCAACGCGTAACAGTCTTAGCCAAGCAGTTTTCTTTTACGTGCTTCTCGTCTTTGCGATATTACTTCCGCCCAGTGACCTCGTGTTTTCGGTAACAAAAGTATGCACGCTCGAACCGCGATGCAAAAGAAACGACAAACGCCGGCCCGTACTCGGCATTATTACTTTTCCGGCTGGATCGCTCGAAATAACGAAGTAGTCGGTAATAACGCAGCGCCCGCGCCAGATCAGCCGTGCGACACGTCCAAACAAAACGACAAAACGACCGCCATATCATTCGTATAGAAAGACTCGCGATCGAACAATCGACCGTGATCGACCGAAAGAATTGGCCTCTCTGGATGGTACATCCATTTGGGCCAATTAAGTTGTTTAATTCGATCGACAACGAGTCTGAGTTGGTTTTAAACGATTTGATGTTGACTCAGCTCTAAGGTGGAACAAATGCGATACTACGTTAATGACGTGAGGATTTTCTTTACAATTTTAAAATGTTTGGACCACATATGGCCCACACATGGACCACATATGGCCCACAAATGGACCACATATGGCCCACACATGGACCACATATGGGGCACACATGAACCACATATGGGCCACACATGGATCACATATGGGTCACACATGGACCACATATGGGCCACGCAAGGACCACATATGGACCACATTTGGGTCACATATGGACCATGTTGGCCATATGAGCCGAAATATTTTAACTTATTTGGATTAAAATTGCCTGAAAAACAATTTTGATATTTCGACATTTTTGTATTTTATTATTTTTCTTTATTAGACATTTAAATTCCACTGAAATTATCAGAAATTGAAAGAAGTATTAAAATGCAAAATTATACTACTTGCTAATTTAAATTAAAGAGATTTTAATTCGAGGTGAGATGCATCCGTTATATATGAGAATTGTGAAAAGATGATTTGTCGTTATTAAAACCTAGCAATTTGAAACGACAAGTTTTCTTCAAGTGACACCAGCAGTTTTGCAGGCTGCGTTTGATCGTTCCAATTGTTCGCTGTTTACTTTGTTTTGCTAGTCATTTAACCGGGAAACATTTATGACGTGTGTTTCTGCAAAATGCTATTATAATAATTTGGAACAGCTTGAATTGGTGTTTGACGTCAACAGTGCAACATTCGATATGACTGAAATAACAGTAGTTCACTGAAAACTTGGCGTAGAGTGGAACTTCAATAAAACAACTCCAGTGTTCGTTGTCCCGACATCCTTACCTAAAGTCACGTTCCACACCGAAATTAGCGTTTTTCAATATTTTATAAATTTCATGTCTTCCGGTAAATTACAAATAAATAAATATATATTTATATATATTAATAATATATTTATATATATTTAAATAAATATATGATAAACAAATACATATAACTATTTTTATGAAAAAATGAAGACTTCCCGAAGACATTGAGAAGTTATATTTACAGAATAATTTCGAGGATATAATTATGATTTTTAACCAACGAGAATCTGTTTGGAAGCAATACAAAGTTTCCCCATCTGGAAACAAGGCAATTTATGGCGAAAAAATTGAATTTCCGTTGGGCGCGTTTCGGCAAAATGTTCATTACGAGGTAAATTATGACTATCCCCCGGAATTAGAGTCAGCGTCAGGTAACATACTGCACATGTCTGCATCAACTTTGCAACATTTAAACTTACTAACTGTTATTACCGAAAAGTGTAATTTGTCAAATTACTTGCGAAATTTCAATAGCAACTTCATCATTCCGCGATAGTTTGTACAGCCGGTAATTCAAGACAATTTCGGAAGTCACCGCGGGACGTTTGACGATCGATTTTTCGAACTCAATTTTACGGCCAAATAAAGCCGAAACTTAAAGCACCGAAACATCCCCATTATTCATCCTTTTTTCTACTTCCCGCCCCCTCCCCGCGCCGTCCGTTGTATTGATTTGGCACAGTCGAGTCGCTGTGCGACGCCGAAATGTATTCAAAAAACGATCGAATAATACATAAATTCCATTTGCCCGGACCCTCAAGATACGTAAATCATTTATCTATCAACATATCAAAAAGTCACGCACCTCGCGAAATATTCAGCGAAATCCATTTCGGCCCTAACAGAATTCGTCGCGTTGAAAGCACTTCCTTTTCCCACGAAAAGAATCTTTTGCGCGCCAATGCGGTCGCATTCGCGACCCTGATCGATATTAATGATTTTTTTGAAAGCCACGTTTGCTTATTTGGAGGTAAACGCTGGAGAAAATGACAAGTGGGAAAAATTCGCCGAAAATTCCGCGAACACGTAATTTCTATTTTTGCGATAAAATATTTATTTGTCCACTGAAAATATAAATCGCTATATTTACTTTTTTATCGACCGATGCGTTCGTAAATAAGAGATGTTTAAACAAACATGTACTTTTTGTCGTTCAACCCACAATCGAGTCGACAGCTAGGAAGGAATCAGATTCGAACATTTTTATGTTAAAAAAAGCGACACGAGTATTTGTATGTTGAATCGTTCGAGCGAGCCGGTGTATATAAGGTGACCCTTGTCGGGTAACGTGACCCCAAATCGTATAGTATGAAGATCGCATTTGGCCTCTTCCGGGGAAAATAAGAGTCACGCCCATATACCTTTTTCCGCGATATTGTTGCACACTTGAGCGTCTCGGGCTTTTAACCTTTCGGCGTCAGAGGCTGCGCCGAAGAATAATGACCTATGAAGAAGTGAGCGGCCTTTGTCATTAATTGCAACACGTTCGCGCCTGTGCGCGATTCACGACGAACGTAATGCAAAAAACATTTCCCGATTTTTCACGAACGACCGAAAAATTGTAAAAATCGATTGCGAATTCGATAAAAAATTCGAAATTTAGTTCGAAGTCATTATCGTAGACCTTTTACGTGAGATACTGCGAAGTTGTGAATATTCATTTTTTGAATTTCCCGCCTGTCAAGTAGATGGCGCGGTGAGCTCTTAACTTTTGCGAACACTTAAAAACATTTAAGGAAAAGTATTTAAAATGCATTGCTGGGAGAGAAGTAAAGACGTTTTTTGGACTCGAATATCTCATTTGTCGAAGTAAATTATTAATTTGAAAACAAAATTTTCAAAGACAAAATATTCAACATTTAAAAAATGTGTAAAAATATCAAACTTGCTTGAAAGTTATTTTTGTAAATACGAAAACCTTTTTTATAAAAGTCTGTAGAGTTATCAATGTTTATCTTTTGAATTTGGCGCCGTTCAATTAGATAGCGCGGCGGTCTCTTAACTTTTTGTTAAGAGACCGCCCGTTTCATAGATTTGTCCATTTTCATAGTAAATTATTAATTACAGCACATCTTATGAAAATATATAATATTTATTTTCGAAACTCGCAAATCGCATGCAATTTTTTCACTGAAATCAAATTCTTACGCGTCAGTTGCAATATTCCCAGTATATTCCGATACGAGTGTTCTGCTCATAAATATTGGCAACGCACAAAGGGATTCTCCGAAAACCTCTTGGAAGGTTTTCCGAGACTGGCATTAATGCCTGTTGATGCGGGAGTCTAGCATTCGTGATTAAGAAGTATCGATCGGTTTTCGCGCCACGTAATCCGAATCAGCCGATTTAAACCCTAATTTGCATGTCCAAATCACTTGTCGGTTGTTTATTTTTCAGCGAAGAGCTATTGTAAATAAACACCGGCACAATAATTAAGCATTCGTGGCATTACGGCAGCGACAGTTTGCGAATTAATTTCGCCGCGAAAAAAGTGGAAAAATACAGTCCGATCGATATTTTAAAAAACGCCATTTACATTTTGCAAAAATCAGGTAATTTTTGTATTTTACGATTCGAGGTTATGCGTTATGTTATCCGTCAAACAAAGTGACTATTTTTAATCCGGTTTCCGAAAAGCTCTCACTTTGTCATTCATTTTGCGACAAATTGTCACAAAAATTTGCGTGCGGTAAAAAAGCGCGTTATTATATTATGAATTATTCCGTGCAGATTTTAGCGAGACATAAAATTAAATAACGTCGAATGCGCAACGTATGTCTCCGGATGAATGAAAATGTATGCATTATTCAAACGAACTTCTGCTCAGTAACCGAAACCACCGGTAACGACCTTTTGCCTTTCTCTTTCGACGAATATCACAGAAACATCGCGCTCGACGTTTTATTTTATATTCAAATGCGTTTTGATGTTGACTTTAATCGCGGACTTTGGCCCCAAAATGTTCATACCGCTGTGTCTCGCGTCCATTAACCCGCTATTTATCGCTCGAATGCGTTTGAGTGGAATCTCGCATTCAGAATTCAAATTTCGCGCTCGTCCGCTTAGATGGCGCGACGAGCTCTTTACTTTTATACTGAGGAGGCTAATTTCACACCGAAATGACTTATCGAAAACGGTGTTCTGGACACGATTACATTGGGGTCACACGTTTTGAGCGATGACTTGCGAGTTTCGCGTAGATGGCGCTGTCGCAGGTGGCGCTGTGTGTCGCAAACTCATTGTGTTTATGTTTAAACTTATCCTGCGGCGTTAACGACTTTTTTCGAATGCTTTATTCAACTGTACCAGATAAAAGTAAAAAAACCCAATAAATTCCGTGGCTGCACGTCAGATGGCGTGATTGATACGGTTCGAGCTTAGCCGCGTGCTTAATAATCTGCTCGTAAATCGCGGCGCTACAAAGGGAACCGGGAATTTCATTTGTCTTGGCGACTTTTTGCGTGCCTGCAAAATTTAATCACTTTTATTTCAAAACTTGCCCCCTCTTCTGCCACTTTTTGTCGCGCTCATACTTCGGCTGCTATTTCATCTCATAAATAAAAGTGTCGGGCAAACTTCAAGGGGCGGTTTCATTACTTAGAACCGAAAGACTCGCGAGATGAAAACACGTTCTTCAAACTAGAAAAGTTTCATTTAAATTTGAGGAGATTAGAGGGCAGAATAAGCCGCATGCAAATTCGGCCAATCCCATTTTTGACTCGAAAAGCGCAAAACTGCTCGTCAATTTTCGGTTTTAATCAATGGAAACAGCTTTATTGACTTTCGCATGGGGAAAAATAAACGCGAATTATTATGCAAATTTCCTTAGGATGGTGTTAAAAATTTGCCGACGCAAAAACGGACGCATCGCAGGCGATGAATAAAAAATTCTCCTTGCATTTTAACGATTAGCGCGGTTTCGCGAATTTTCAAATTTGCCGCCAATTATGCCGGCAATTCCCGAAAGCGTCGTAGTCGAAACGAGTGCGCCTCGGTGTCTATTCCCAAATGCGCCGTTACTTATATCGAATACGCGAATGCATAAATTTCCATAAAACGCGATGTTTCGTGGAAAAAATGTGGCCGTTGACGTGCTCTATTTTAGTTATTTTTCGGTTCGCGAGGGCGACAATTTTTGGTCCAAGATTTGAGCATTGCTGGAATTTAGGTCGATGGCATGAATATGAAACAGGATAATATGGTTAACAACTTTTTTAACTAATCATTAAATTTTAAGATTTTTATATTAAATCCGCATTTTTTAAAGTTTAATATTGCAAAACTTTTCCTCTTGTTTAAACTCACAATGTTCTTGCTTAAATGATGTTGAAATTCACGTCGCCATACAAATACTGTTCAAAAATATTCAAGGAATAGAAAAGTTGATTAGATAAAGCATTTTATAAATTTTTATCTTGAATCTCTCATATGAAAAATATTCTCACTTTCTATGAAAATATGTCTACATGAAATTGGTAGTTCTCATGAAAAGATGCTCTTATGAAATCTGTAAACTCACACATGAAAAATATAGTTTTCATGAAGATTCTGAATATTTTATCACCATAAAAGATCTTACGACTACTTTTCATGAAAATCACAACTACTAAAATAAAAAGCGATACAATTTCAACATGCTCACCGAACTTGATTCGATACATTTGTCGAAAAATGGGAAACATCCGGAAGTTGATCTTCCACTTGCGCGACGCGAAGTTCGTGATCGGACAAGCCGTGTCCGGATTCCGTATTTTTCGTGCGAGTACATTTTTTCGTGCGCCGCTGAATTGTAAATGAGACTATCTGTCAAACGCACGTCCACGTTCGGCGTCTAAAACGCGACGTGTTTGCATAATATCCTTTTAATGGAACTTATCGATCGTCGACCGGCCCGTTTGTTCGTCTAATAAAACGCGAATTGTTTATTTGCAAACGCGTCTCCGGGCGCGTTAAATCGAACGCCCTAGCCGATGAATTGATTGACGTTTTATGCGCCGAAACATTGCGACAGAAATGAGATTGTCTTTTTTCGTTAGTGCCGTGCCGGTGACCGCGTCCCCTGCCACGTGCGACGACATTTTTTATGTTTACTAAACCGGCTGATGAAAATTGATCACCATCTTTTATTCGGCAATTCGCGGTTGATCAGTTTTCAGCTGTACGAATTTTTGGATTTTGATTTTTTTTTGAAACGCAAGATCCATTTTTCCTTTTAAAAAATCGTCATATATGTCAACATATATGTCTGCACATATGTATCACTTATGGTACATATATACGCTATATATGATGACATTTTGTACATATATGACATATACAGTCCATGTGTGTTGGCACATATGTAAACATATACCATATATGGACTACACATGTTTTAAATATATCTTGGCGTAAATGTAGATATGTGGCACAAATGGGTCATATATCAAAACATACGATCCATTTTGCCATATGTGGCACATACGGGCTACATATGTTTTGCTTATATGCCATGTATGGTTCATACATAAATTGTTAGGCAGTTATTGTACATTATTTAATCAATTTTGAATTTGGGTTGATAAGTTAATTCGTTGGAAGATAAATGAATGTTTAATTTCGCGAAACGTGTCAGTGTAATTAGTTTTTTGCCATTTGGAACGACTCTACGTAACAATTATTATGCGAGATTTGAATTTGAAGCTTAATCGTGGTGGCGCAAAACTTTATGCGCGTTATCACCCAACTTTAATGAAGTTCCAAAAACTTACGCCGAAAGTTATGTAGATGTACTTTTGGAGGTACGCGACCATCACCATATGACATGAAAAATATGTCAGATATATCGATTCTGATAGCGAATTTGAGTTTTCCGGAGTTCGATTAAAGAGGAAGATAACGTTCGGACGGCGTGGGATTTATCTCGCGGAGAAACTTTAATTCACTTAGAATAATAAAGTCAGGTGTCGTTAGATAATAATATTAATTGAAGAAAAGTGGATACAATTTTCGGCAGAATTAAAACGAAACCTTGTTGTGCCATAATGAGGTGGAACGTAGCAGTTTTGAATTGCGCGCCGTTGCGTTATAGGTGGCACGACGAGCTGTTAACTTGCGCGAAAAGTTTAGACAGAGCAGTGGGACAATTTCTAATTGTGATCAAACAATTCGATGAATTTACGAAAATTAAGGTGGTTTTTTCAGTGTTTAAGTAACGGAGCTGATGCCTTTTTAGTTTTTGTCGTTAAAATATTCTGTTTTTTAATTATTTGGTAGTCAATCTAATTTTTATGGGAGATAATTGCTAAATGCATTAAACCAATAGATATTACATAGTTAAAATCTTGTGAAACTTGAACATCGCCGTGGAAAATTTTTCAGTTTCTGAAATAAAGATTAATTGTACACCATAAATGAATAGGTAATTACACAAATCGAACATTTGTATTCATAAACTGGATTGTATAAGCGGACATAATTATTGCTCGTTTAAATGAACCGGTCTGATAATTAAAAAGGATCGTTTTCATCGTCTTATCCTATAATTACAGCCCGAATGTTATACCCCTGGTGAAAATCGTGACTTTTGAAATCCCGTGACGATGAACAGTGGAACCTTGCGCAATCGATGGTATTTACAAAACCGTTTATCACGCGATAATTAAGCTAATTGAAAACTCTGCAAACAATATTTTGTCCCGTTAAGCTGGTCGGAATTGAATTTTGTATTGAGATTTAATAAAGAATGGTCGATGTAATTAAAAATACAACGGACGAACTTTTTAAAGTGGAACTAAAACGTGATGAGCCCGAGTACTTATTCGGGGAAGAAAGGTATAATAAAATTAACTACCGCTTCAGATTTTACGCGAGCCGCGCTCCTGTTTGCCGCTTCCGTTCGAATAAAACACGTTTCCATTTCCCTTTTAATAACGGCCACTTCGTACTTTTTCGCGTCAGGCAAATTACATTTACACCTCAACGCGTTTTGCATATTCTTTCGCCTTTCACATCGCAATTGTTTTTCGAACTTAATGCGCGTATTTTCGAAATCGACGGAGAATCGTCAAAAAGTGGTTTCAATGATAAAGTAAACGGGGATTGCGAAGTTAAGCGAATTCAATTTGTTTTTTCGTTCACCTGAAATGTGTAAACAAAAAGCGATCAATTACAGGCGGCCCGTTGGCAGTTGAAGCTGCAATTGGTCGTTAGCGCAAAAAATTCATTAAAAGTTTACTTAACGTTAGTGTACAACCGGGACGGTTAATATTGAAGTTGTAAAGCCGTCCATAAATACGCGCGGCTAAGTAGAACGAGTACAAAAATTATTCGCCAAAGTTGCGTTATTAAAATACTACGTTCGGCTGACTCGACAGTTTCGGAGACGTTCCGTTTGTTTAATGGTCATCTCTGGTTAGCCACAAAAAGCTGCGATAGAAAGTTCATTGTTCAAAAAAGTTTTAAAGTAAAAAAAATTGGGAAAAAATTGTTTATTTTTCGTGAAACTCTTACATGGAAACTATAAATTTCAAGGAAATATTGCATAGAAACTACAGTTTTCATGAAACTATTGCACTAGTCATTATTATTTTTAGAAACGTGACATATACACGTTTAATTTATAAAATTTTAATTTATAAAATTTATAAAAATCGCTGAAGTACTTCTAAGTTAAGAGTCCGCCGCGCCATCTAGTCAAAGCGCGGCAGATTTGAAATTCGTTCAAAATTTTCACTTGTTTTTCTGAAGCAAGTAAAATCTCGGCAAAATATTAAAACCGTTTCTATGATCCAAGTAATTTTTCTTCTCTCAAACAGCTCTTCTTAAGAGTGCACTTTAATTGATTTTGAAATTAACTCATTTTTCATATCCCCGCTTATTAGCTGCAAGTACTACAACAATTTACTTAATTGTAACAATGTCAATAATTCTTAAACACAAATTAATATAGCATATTTCTTTCTTCGAGGTAAATTCCTGTGGTTCTGAAAAGCGCCTTTTCCGTAAGTCAATAACATTCCATCCAAAATCCTTCTTTCACCTTCGACAAGTTCATCGATAAAAAATGCATAAGATCGTAATTTCATTGAACATACGGCAACGGTGTAAATGAAGTTTCTCCGGGGCAAAAACTGGTCCGACTTCTTGTTCATCGGTTGTAATAAATTTTTCTGGACAATGGTATCAAGCGATGTTCGATTCGCAGCCAAAGTGACACTTGACTCGAGCCGGAACAATTGCATTCGGCGCCCCATATAGCGCCACCAACTCGACTATTTTTGATCCGCAAAAACGACAACGCCGCGCGGCCACTCCATGAATTACGTCGATAATTATCTGCCGGCGCGTGAAAATATTTTTGTTCGGTCGGAATAAAACAGCGCCCGAAACTCTATTTGCACGATTTCACTCGGCAAATGCGCGATTTTGCGATTTCGTTGTTAAGATTACCCGAAATTAGAAATCCCGACAGCCGAGTCGATTAGATCGATCGAAATGGACGAGTTTTCAGTGAGAAAACGAATGCTCATAGGGTATAGAAAAAAATATGAAATGCAAGAATAGCCCCGATAGAACAAGATGTATATTATACATATATTAGATGGACATTCATACATAAAATAGATATAT